>CAUYOR010052679.1:0-10449 GCA_963573925.1 Callimico goeldii
CCCAGCTACTTGGGAGGCTGAGGCAGGAGAATTGCCTGAACCCAGGAGGCGGAGGTTGCGGTGAGCCGAGATCGCGCCATTGCACTCCAGCCTGGGTAACAAGAGCGAAACTCTGTCTCAAAAAAAAAAAAAAAAAAAAAAGACTTTTCCAAAATTCAGAAATGACATCAACCCATACATGCAAGAGCTAAACCAGATAAATAAAAGGAATTGCATTTAGGGATGTCATGAGAAAACCAATGACAACCAAAGACCAAGTGAAAAATTTAAAGTACCCAGACGTGAAAAAAGCATAATCTTTAAAGGAGCAACAATAAGACTGACTGCTGGCTTCTCAACAGCAACAATGAAGGCCAGTATACAATGTACTGACATTATTAATGGGCTGAAAAAGTAACTGCCAACATAGAACTCTATGCTTGGCAAAAACTTTCTTTGATAATGAAGGTAAAATAATGACATTTTCCTCTGAAGAAAAGCTGAGAGAATTATTTGTCAGCAAACATGTATTAAAATAAAGAAACAGAAAATGAAAGGCTGTTCAGGCAGCATGAAAATGAGCTCAGATGAAAACATAATAAGCAGGAAAAAAGGAAAAGCTCAACAAAGAATAAATGTTTGAGTAAATATAAATGAATACTGAGTATGCCAAACAACGATAGAAACATTTCATGGAGTTAAAAACATGGAGAGAGAATTAAAATTAAAATGTGGGAGAGGATTAAATGGAGTGTACATAACCTAAGGTTCTAGAATACTTGGAAAAGTGGCATCAATAGTAATTTCTATAACACTGCAATAAGCTAAGAATAAAATTTAACAGAAGAGAAATTAAAAAAAATGAATAACAAGTTAATAAAAGAAAATGTGGAATAAAAAAGGTTGATTGGTTAAAAACAAGGCAAAAAGGAGAGAAGAAGAAATAATATAAAACAGGTTAGTCACATAGAAAACAACCTGTTAAGTAGTAGGTACAAAACCAACTATAGTATTTTCACTAAAAGTAAATAAATAAAGCATGCCAATTAGGTAAATAAAGCTGACAGATTAGGTTAAAAACCCAATTATATGCTGATGACAAGAAACACATTCAAATATAGAAATAAGATGGTTGAAAGAAAAATATTTGAAAAAAATACACCATTACTCAGTCTAATAGTTAAGCAGACATTAAGCTAAAGAGCATTACTAAAGATAAAAACATTTCATAATGATAAATATAACTGGTAACTTCACAAGATGAGATCAAAATCTAAATTGTGGGTACCCAACAAGTAAGACATAAACTATGTAAAACAAAAATGATGGAGTAAAATAAGAAATAGATACATCTATAATCATAGTAGAAAATGTAATACTTCTATCTCAGTAGTTGGATATGATGGCAAAAAATTAATAAGTATGTAAAAGATAGAAACAACAAAATTAATAGGTTGACCTCATTAAAATATTTAGAACTCTACACCCATCAATGATATAATTTTCATTCTTTTCAAGAATAAAAACATTTTTAAAAAAATTGTCCATAGGTTAAGTCCTAAAACAAATATAAAGACATTTTAACAGATTAAAATTATTCATAGTAAGTTCTCTGAGCAGAAGATAATTAAACTAGAAATATAACAAGCAAATCTTCGACTTACTGGAAATAAAACATATTACTTCATTTTTTTTTAATGAGAAAAGGTCTCACTGTGTCACCCAAGCTGGAGTGCAGTGGCATGAACAGGGCTCACTGCAGCCTTGACCTCGTGGGTGCAAACAATCTTCTTGCCTCAACCTCCCATGTAGCTGGGACTACAGGTACATGCCACGACACCCAGCTATTTTTTAAATTTTTCTGTAGAGATGGGGTTTCACTTTGTTGCCCAGACTGATCTCAAACTCCTGAGTTCAAGCAATTCCCCTCTCTCCATCTCTCAAAGTGCCAGGATTACAGGCCTAAGCCACTGTGCTCAGCCCTTTTTACTTCTAAATAACCCATGGATCAAAGAAGAAATCAAACTGAATTGAGAAAATTTTGTTTGAGTAATGATAAATATATAATATATCAGAACTTGTGGGAGGCAGCTCAAACAATACTTAGAAGAAAATATATAGCGTTAAATGCATATATTCAAAGAAAAGAAGTCTGAAAAATCAATGATCTAGGCTTCCTTCTTAAAATCTAGTAAAAAGATGCAAGCAAAACCTTAAAAAGTGGAAGGAAACAATAAAGATAAGAGCAAAAGTCAAGTACTCTATCAAAAAACCATCAGAGCTAATACATGAATTCAGTAAAGTTACAGGATACAAAATAAGCATACAAAAATCAATTGTGTTTCTATATACCAATAATTAGCTATCCAAAAAGAAATTTTTAAAAAATACCATTTATATCATCCAAAAAATAAAATACGTAGGCATAAATTTAACCAACAAGGTGAAAGATCTGTATCTTGAAAACTATAAAACACTGATGAAAGAAATTAAAGTAGATACAGAAAATGAAAATATATCTTTTTTTATTCATGAATTAGAAGTAATATTGTCAAGATGTCTATACTACCCTAGTAATTTACAGATTAAATGCAATTGCTACCAAAATTGCAATGGCATTTTTCACAGAAGTAGGAAAAATCCTAAATGTTTACAGAACCTTAAAAGACCCCAATTAGCCAACTAGCCAAAGCAATTTTGAAAACAAAAAAATAAAAACAAAGCTGGAGGCAACTCACCTCCTGATTTTAAACTATATTACAAAGCAATAGCAATCAAAACAGTATGATTGTACTGACAAGAAAGTAGACACTTAGACCAACAGAACAGATTAGAGAGCTCAGAAAGAAACTCATGCATATATGGCCAACTAATTTTTGACAAGAGTTACAAGAATATACAATTGGGGAAAGGTTAGTCTCTTCAATAAATGATGCTGAAGAAACAGGATATTTACATGCAAAAGGATGAAATTAAACTCCTATATTAGACAACACACAAAAATTAATTCAAAATAAATGAAAGGCCTAAACATAAGACCTGAAATCATAAAACTCGCAGAAAAAAACATAGGAGAAAAAACTTTTTCACGTTGGCCTTTGGCAATTATTTTTCGAATATGACACCAGATGCATAAATAACAAAAACAAAAATGAATAAATATATTATTTCAAACCATAGAGCTTCCTCACAGCAAAGAAAACAACAAAATGAAAGACAACTTAAGGAATGGAAGAAAATATTTGCAAGCCATACATCTGATAAAGGGTTAATACTCAAAATATACAAGAAATGCAGC
Organism: Callimico goeldii; assembly: GCA_963573925.1. Classification (NCBI taxonomy): domain Eukaryota; kingdom Metazoa; phylum Chordata; class Mammalia; order Primates; family Cebidae; genus Callimico; species Callimico goeldii. The sequence continues at coordinate 3,278 of CAUYOR010052679.1, forward strand.
TTAATAGCAAGAAAACAACCCGATTTTAAAGTGGACAAAGGAACTAAATAGATATTCCTCCAAAGAAGACATACAAATGGCCAAGCAGATGAAAAATTGCTCATTATCACTCATCATCAGGAAACTGCAAATCAAAACCACAATAAGCTACCACCTCACTCCTGTTAGAATGGCTATTATCAAAAACACAAAAGGTAACAAGTGCTGGTGAGGATGTAGAGAAACCGTTGATGGGAATGCAAATCAGCCACTGTGGAAATCAGTCTGAGATTTCTCAAAGAACTTTAAATATAACTACTATTTGACCCAGCAACCCCACTGCTGGGTATATACCCAAAGGAGTATAAATTGTTCGCCACATGGACACATGCACACGTATGTTCATTGCAGCATTATTCTCAACAGCAAAGACATGAAATCAACCTAGATGCCCATTAATGGTGAACTGGATAAAAAAAATGTGGTACATATACACCATGGAATACTACACAGTAATAAAACGAATGAAATCATTTTCCTTTGTAACTATGTGGATGGAGTTGGAGGCCATTATCCTAAGCAAACTAACGCAGGAACAGAAAACCAAATACCACATGTTCTCACTTATAAGTGGGAGCAAAACACTGAGTACACGTAGACACAAAGATGGGAACAACACACGCCAGGGCCTACTTGAGGGTGAAGGTTTGGTGGAGGGTGAGTATTGAAAAACTATGCTGATTACCTGGGTGACAAAATTATGTACACCAAACCCCCATGACATGCAAGTTACCCATGTAGTAAACCTGCACACACAACCCCTGACCTAGAATAACAGTTAGAAAGAAAAAAAGTCTTTAAATTAATATGTAAAAAAGTCAATGAAAAGACATATGAGAAAAGTTCAGCAAAGAGAGTTTCTTTGAAAGAAATAACATACATAAAATTAGTAACTCCCAACAGATTAAGAAAAAAGGAGAAAAACACAAATTCTCAGGAATGAAACACAAATATCGGAAATGAAAAAGGAACATCACCAGATCTTACAGATTCAGTCATGCCCTGCATAATGAAGAGTAGTCAAAGATGGACTGTATATACAATGGTGCTCCTGTAGCAGCTGAAAAGTTCTCACTGCCTGTAACATCTTGACAGTCTTCACCCTGTGTAGGCCTAGGCTAATGTGTGTGTTTGTATCTTCATTTTTAACAAAAAAGTTTACAAAGTAAAAAAAAAAAATTAAACATAGACAAAAGCTTATAGAATAAGAATATAAAGGAAAAAATGATATATGTGTATTTGAGACAGGGTCTCACTCTGTCACCCAGGCTGGAGTGCAAGGCGTGATCACAACTCACTGCAGCCTCAACCTCCTGGGCTCAAGTGATCCTCCCACCTCTCAGCCTGCCAAGTAACCGGGACCACAGGTGTGCATCACCATGTGAAAAAATAATCTTGTATAGCTGTACTGTATGTTTGTGTTTAAAGCTGTGTTATTACAAAAGAGTCAAAAAGTTTAAAAAATTAGCAAGTTTGTAAAGTAAAAAAGTTACAGTAAGCTAAGGTTAATTTGTTACTAAAAAACAATTTTGTTTGTAAATCTAATATAGCCAGGGTGTTCAGTGCTTACAAAAGCTACAGTAGTGCATGGTAATATTCAGGCCTTCACATTCACTCACCACTCACCCACTGGCTCACCCAGAGCAACTTCCACTCCTGCACGCTCCGTTCATGGTAAGTGCCTTATACAGGTGGACCATTCTTTATCTTTGATACAGTATTTTCACTGTATCTTTTCTATGTTTAGGTATATTTAGATGCATAAATACTTACCATTGTGTTACAATTGCTTACAGTATTCCGTTATAGTCCCATGCTGTTCAGGTTTGTAGCCTGGGAGCAATAGGCTATACCATAGAGCCTATGTGTGTGGTAGACTATGTAATCTAGGTTTGTAAGCACCTCTAAGATGCTCACACAATGACAAAATCATCTACTACACATTTCTCCGAATCTATCCCTGTCAAGTGACACATGACTGCCACACACACACACACACACACACACACACATATGAGGATATCATGAATAACTTTGTATCAATAAATTTGACAATTCAATGAAATGAGAAGATTCCTAAATATATAAGGCAGCAAAAATTATCAAAATGATCAGAAGAAATTGAAAATTGGAATAGCCCAATTTTTATGACAAATTGTCACTGAAAACTTTCTCCAAGGGAATGATAAGCATTCACTTCAGAATATTTGCTAATTGGGAGAAGGAGAAGGGACAGGCACTGGATGGGCACAGGGACCATGAAGCCACTGTGAACTCCTTCTTTCTTTACCTGTGTGGTGAGGACATAGGTGTTCACTTTGTTGAGTAAGGAGCCTTGTAGAGTTTCTGTTTACAGCGGATTCCAAGGTGAGGGGACTACATGAGCAGAGTGGGCCTTCACCTTGCATGCCCTATCTAGATTTCTGATGTTTGCAGTCTCTCTGGGATGGCAATCTAGTACTTTGAATGTGGGGGAGAGGACAGGAGGGCAGGAGAAGGGATGTGTGCATGGATCTCTTCCAGACATGCAAGCCAGAATGGCATGGGCACCACCTGTAACATTTCTATGTGGTTCGGAAGCGCAGTGTGCAAAAGTGAGTCTGCCTGGCCCAGAGCCCATCAGGTAGAACAGAGGTGGCTCAGGTGGATGCATGTGGACTGTCGCCTGGGGTGGAGGTGGAAACAGTGGCATCACCATGGCATCCGCCCAGTAAGGATATTTTCTGAAACTGATGTGCCACACCTGCATACATTTGTGTGACAATGATGACCAGGCTTGGCACACCAAGAGGAAGGACCAGCCCCACCCTTGTCAGCACTGCACACATTCAATCTTCCTGGAAATAAGAACTCAGCAGAGATGGAAAAGAAGCTTGGGAATGAAGCCCTGAATTGGACTGGGACTCAATATAAATCATGAATTGACAGAAATTATTGGATTGGACTCTGACCTTGACTGACTAAGGTGAGATTTTTTTCTCTACTAAACAAAAATGAATGCTCCTAATCTAGGATCAGTTACAGTGAAATGAAACGACCATGTTAGCCCGTGTAAGTCTGTGACTTCACAATTAATCTCCATACCACACCACGATGCACTCTGTACAGATGCACTCTCTACAGTACCATATACGCCACACTGAATTAATACCTGGAGCTGCAGCCCAGGTAGAGAGACATAATCTACAATGTCCCAATTAGTCGATTAAATGAAAAACATAGAAAGTGTGTAGTAATAAATACTTCTGCTTTCCTAAATGTTTAAATATCAACATAAAGACTGCAGAGACCAAAATGATTAATATGATTGTCAACATCTTGGGTAACAATAAATGAATTAGAAGTAAAATGTGAAACTCCATTTCCACTAAAAATACAAACCAATTAGGCAGGCATGGTGGTGGGCACCCATAATCCCAGCTACTTGGGAGGCTGAGGCTGGAGAATCGCTTGAACCCAGGAGGTAGAGGTTGCAGTGAGCTGAGATCGTGCCACTGCACTCCAGCCCGGGCAACAAGAGTAAAAACTCCGTCAAAAAAGAAGAAGAAGAAGAAGAAGAAGAAGAAGAAGAAGAAGAAGAAGAAGAAGAAGAAGAAGAAGAAGAAGAAGAAGAAGAAAAACTGATACATTCTTGTAAATCATCATTGAAGAATAGGGTAAATCCCGTGGGGTCAGAGACAAGGTAAATCTTCAGGATGAAAGTGAACCCTATGGAAAACAGTAAGGGAAAGTCATTTTACTCAGTTCTAGAGAGAATCCAAAACCTATGAGCAGGGCAATGAAATCAAGGACCTATTTAAATTTTGTTTTGTCTCACATGTATCTACATTCTGTTCTTAAATAACGATGTGAGGCAGTTAGGGTGGGTGTTACTACGCACATTTTATGCAGCACAAAATGCTTATCAGCACATACATAGAACATGGGTAGGGGATCGTTTTAGCACAAAACAGAATGAAGCAGAACATTTTACCACAATGTCTTTTTACTCTCAATCCTGGGATTTTTTTCTGTCTTGGTGTGGATTATTTGTGCATTCTCACTTAGGATTAATTATTAAATTAATTTTTACACATGTAATATACACAGCTAGGTATAGAAGTTTGTACACACAAGATCCATAGTGTGTGCTTATGAAATACAGTGCAAACGTAGGGCATTGCCACCCCATGAAATGTGTATAAGCTTCAAGTCTGACCTCCTCTGGCCTCCATCAGAGCAACATTGAACCCCATGTGCCTGGGTGATGCTTAACTGTGAAAGAATATTGCAAAGTGTTTCTCTCATGTGTTAAGGAAGAGAATCTGGGAGAAATTATGGCGGAACACAACTAAACGGAAGATAGATTTTTTACACAACTAAACGGAAGATAGATTTTTTAATGTTAATATGTTAGAGTAAGGGGAAAAAATAAGCTTTTTTTTCAATTTATGTTGTTTTTGTCCTTTTCAGAATTTTACAGTTTCACTTTCTCCATTTTGAAAAAGGTAAAGAGAAGCCAGGCACGTTGGCTCACACCTGTAATCCCAGCATTTTGGGAGGCCGAGGCGGGCGGATCACCTGAGGTCAGGAGTTTGAGACCAGCCTGGCCAACATGGAGGAACTCTGGCTCTACTAAAAATAGAAAAAATTTAGCCAGGTGTTGTGGTGGTCACCTGTAATCCCAGCTACTCGGGAGGCTGCGGCAAGAGAATCACTTGAGCCCAGGAGTTGGAGGTTGCAGTGAACCAAGATCACATTACTGCACTCCAGCCTAGGTGACAGAGCAGGACTCCATCTCAAAAAAGAAAAAGAAAGAAAAAAAAAAGGCAAAGAAAAAGGCAAAGGGGGAGAGAAACGAAATGACTATATGAGTGAGAAATAGATCTGAGAGGTTGAGGAATTGGAGCTGTTGTGTCTGGTAGAGAATCTGATATATAAAGCAACTTTACATACCAAACTCTATATATCAAGTATATATATAAAGACAATACAAACTAGTTATATGTCATTGTGTGCAAATGAGCAGGAAAAGCTTTTAATAGCCCTAGGAAAGCAGATGACTAGATAGGCCTGATGAAACCAGGTATTAACAAAGCCTTTTGGTCCTGCTGAACTTTTATAACAGAAACGAACAGAGGAAATGAAAACATTTTACTTCTCTGTGATTTTGATTGCTCTTCTATTTTAGACCAATTATTTTGCTTTTCTTGTAGACATATACGAGGTGATTTAACATCAATATGTAAAAAAATCGCAAGGTTCCCAACATCCTTAAAGGGTGATTAGTCACATTTTGAGAAATATAATTTATATATATCTCACCGTACCTGTTCCTGAGAATAGAGAATCTCTTTTCCCAGCTTTTGTTTTGTCGTTCTGCTTCCTTCTTAATCCTATAATAAATTTACAGATGGTTAAATATTGTATTAGTTACAAATGAACACTACGTCTTGTTATTACCAGTACCTTTCCACCTTCTGTTTCTCATCCTCTAAATTAGCTTTTAATGCTTCTATTTGAGATTCCAAAGAAAGTTCATCTTCAACCTTTCAACAGAAAATATATCACAAAGTTAATTACACATACAATATATCTTTTCTCTCCATAAATCTGAAAAGGCAATTTCTATAAATAGTATGCATATTCTAACTACTATCAAAAATAATTTAAGGCTGGGCACGGCGGCTCACACCTGTAATCTCAACACTTTGGAAAGCCAAGGTGAGAGGATGGTTGGAGCCCAGGAGTTTGAGACCAGTCTGAGCAATATAGTCAGACACTGTCTCTACAATAAATGAAAACTTAGCAAGGCATGGGGGTGTGCGCCTGTAGGCCCAGCCACTTGCGAGGCTGAAGAGGAAAAATTGGGTGAACCCAGGAGGTCAAAGCTGTCGTGAGCTGTGACCACATCACTGCTCTCCAGTCTGGATGACAGAATGAGACCCTGTCTCAAAAAAATTTTTTTTTCTAGGGAACAATGAGTTTTATTTACTTGTAAATCACCATACATAGGAATGGTTTAAGATCCCATGCCTCTATTTCCTATAAATGGTGAACTTAGAAGCAATTAGCTCTAAACCATGTTACAAAGCAATCAAAACCTATCTTCATCAGCCCCACAAGTGCATTTTCCTTCACTTGCTGTGGCCTCTCCATCTCTTTGTCATAGGCAGCAGCTTCCTCCAGTTATCATGTCCTTCTTCTATCAAAACATTTCTCAAGAAAGGATCTTACCAACTCAATCACATTAGCGCTTTATGCCATTTATCAATAATATGTATATTTTGCAAGAGGAAAAAGTTTCAGCAAAAGGAATGAATCTCTAACAGTTGAACTGTAGGCATATCATGAATGAGGAATACTTCCCTGGATGTGGCAGAGATGTGCTACAGAATCATAGTAAAGAGGCAATCAGGTCCTTTTCCTCTTAAGAAGGCTAATTCTCAGTGTAGCGTCCAAAGTCAATGCTACTTTCTAAGCACAGCCAGCATCAATATAAACAATAACTAGGTTAGTAATAATGGTCACATTAGTCATTATTGTACCTTAGATCCTAATATTTTCACCTTCTTTTCTTCTGCATGTCTCCCAATAGGTGCTGCATAGCTTACCTGGCAAGAAAATAAAACAAGGTAAATATATATTTTCAAATTAATGCATAACAATGTGGCTTTTCTGCAGCTTTGAGAAAGGGAACTGAGACTTACAATATGCCAACCATAGTCCCCTGGCAGTCTTCACTGTCTTATATAATTTAGATAATTCAGTATTTATACATAGCATTTGCAACTGGACAGTGTCAGCCCATTGAAAACAATTCTCCTATTAATACTACCATTTAAAAAAATGCATTTCATTATAGTCTCACTTCCATTGCATCTGTTTTGCTTTCAAAAAATCCTATTAGACATGAAGTCCTTGCCTAAGGGATATGGATGAACCTGGAAACCATCATTCTCAGCAAACTGACACAAGAACAGAAAATCAAATACTGCATGTTCTCACTCATAGGCGGGTGTTGAACAATGGAGAACATATGGACACAGGGAGGGGAGCAACAGATGCTGGGGTCTGTGGGGGGGAACTAGGTGAGGGACAGTGGGAGGTGGGGAGTTGGGGAGGGATAACATGGGGAGAAATGCCAGATATAG
>CAUYOR010052680.1:0-53191 GCA_963573925.1 Callimico goeldii
AATTTTTTTTTTTTGAGACGGAGTTTTGCTGTTGTTACCCAGACTGGAGTGCAATGGCACGATCTTGGCTTACCACAACCTCCGTCTTCTGGGTTCAAGCAATTCTCCTGCCTCAGCCTCCCGAGTAGCTGGGACTATAGGTGCGTACCACCATGCCCAGCTAATTTTTGTATTTTTAGTAGAGACAGGGTTTCACCTTGTTGACCAGGATGGTCTCGATCTCTTGACCTCATGATCCACCTGCCTCGGCCTCCCAAAGTGCTGGGATTATAGGCTTGAGCCATCGCACCCGGCCTTTAGCCAGTTTTTGTTGAAATAAATGGAAGTATGAAATAATTATAAGTAAAATTTATTTATTTATTTATTTATTTTTAGATGGAGTCTCATTCTGTCGCCCAGGCTGCAGTGCAATGGCACAATCTCAATTCACTGCAGTCTCTGCCTCCCAGGTTTAAGTGATTCTCCTGCCTCAGCCTCTTTTTTTTTTTTTTTTTTTTTTGAGACAGATTTTCGCTTTTTTCACCCAGGCTGGAGTGCAATGGTGCGATCTCGGCTCACCGGAACCTCTGCCTCCTGGGTTCAGGCAATTCTCCTGCCTCAGCCTCCTGAGTAGCTGGGATTACAGGCACCTGCCACTACACCCAGCTAACATTTTTATTTTTAGTAGAGTCAGGGTTTTAGCATGTTAGTCAGGCTGGTCTCAAACTCCTGACCTCCGGTGATCCGCCCTCCTTGCTCTCCCAAAGTACTGGGATTATGGGTGTGAGCCACCAAGCCTGGCCAATAATTATACTCTTTCAAAATTGTAAGATCCATCTCTTTGAATATGTGTTAGAAAATCAGTTTTATGGCAAATTGATTAAAGAACGCTTCTTTAGCTTTATAAGCTGCAGAGAGCTTAGACTTCTTGTAAAGATAGCATTATTTCTGTGCTCTGACCTCTCTTGGGCTGTGCTGTTTAACATGGTGGGTTTTAGCCACATATGGCTATTTAAAAGTAAATATAATTGAAAAGTCAGTTCCTCAGTCATAGTAGCCACATTCCAAGCACTCAGTGGCCTTACATGGCAAGTGGCTACTGTATTGAGCAGTGCACCTGTAGCCCAATTTCATCACTGCAGAAAGTTCTCTTGGACAGTTCTGGTCAGGAAAAAGACTTGAACATCTGTCCGAGGATTAACGTTTGCAAACTGAAGGTTTCCTGTGTTTTCAACACAGGCACTTTGAGCTCCTCAGCTGCAGTTGAGGGGAAAGAAAAAACAGAACTTTCCAGAAGTAAAGCAATTTCTTGACTACAAAATGTAGAGCAGCATTTTCCAGAGTAGGGGTCATGTAACCCAGGTTCCAATGGATGTTGCTAGGAGTTGGAGTACAGAGAGATGGAGCAGAGATCTGAAATCTAACAGTTGGAGTAAACCAGATTAAACCAATTTCTTTCCTGTAGGACTTAAAGCTTTCAAAATGCAAACGTGCATTGCTTGAACAAACAGAACAGCACACTCAGCATTTTCTAAACTCTACAGAGCAAGAACTACCTTTCGTATGGTACATTTTACGAGGCAGGTGTTTTATAAAGCAGCTTGGGATGCAGATGCCTTACTTTATTTTTTTAATCCATAGCGCTGAGTTGCATACTGCTAGTCACAGTGAGCTGGTAATATCCAAATATCAGAACCATTAGGCCCACAATAGTTTGTTTTTGCAGAGAACTAGTGAAAGTATGTCTTTTTAAATTATAGGTCTATTTGCCTCAGATGTATTTTTGAGACTACATTTTTACAGCAAAACCGTTTTCTTTCTAACACTGCCATTGACATATATTTTTATGGGTTTAAGATCAATTAGAGAAGATGGGCTGAAATTTTATGATCGTGTGTGCTTAGTAACTCTCCTTCTAGTGGTCCCTATTAAAACAATATGAGAGATTTTAAAATTTCATAAAATAGCCCGGCATGGTGGCTCACACCTGTAATCCCAACAGTTTGGGAGGCTGAGGCAGGAGGATTACCTGCGGTCAGGAGGTTGAGACCATCCGGACCAACATGGAGAAACACCATCTCTACTAAAAGTGCAAAATTAGTCGAGTGTGGTGGCGCATGCCCGTAATCCCAGCTACTAAGGAGGCTGAGGCAAGAGAATCACTTGAACCCAGGAGGCGGAGGTTGCGGTGAGCTGAGATCATGCCACTGCACTCTAACCTGGGCAACAAGAGCAAAACTCTGTCTCAAAAAAACAAAGTCTATAGAATAACTTGTATAATGATAAATAAAATATTCTCATAGGGCAGGTGTCACCATATGTCAATCTCATAAAGCTTTAACTGCATGGGGCTTTACAATCATAACAAAAACATGACATGGAGCTTGTGTTTTTGTTTCCCATGTTTGAAGAGGTGCTTCTGCAGAACAGCGAGAGCAATCCTAAGGACGCAGGGCTTGGGTCCAGCCCAGCTGGGACAGGCTTGGGGGCCCCCACCAGGTGGGCAGCTTGCATCTTCCACGCCCAACATTCTGAATGGTGATCTTCTTTCCAGCACTATTTTGTAATAGATAAAAATACGGAAACGATCAACTTTTCCGTAGTATTATAGCGGTCGAGTATGTTCTTGGCATAATTATACAGTGGAATCCAATACTCTGTTACAAAGAGTGAGGTAAGTCTGTGTCCTGATACAGAACCACTTCTAATACACAGAATAAAGTAAAGACAGCATGAAAAAGGGGATCCATGTGCATGCATGTGTAAGATGTTTTCTGGAAAGAATTGAAGGCACCCCAAGAACACTGGCTGCCTTTGTGTAAAGGAAGTGACGATGTGAGGGAAGAAGCTTTTCCTTTTCAGTTTATAACCTTCTAGAATGTTTGAGGTTTCTGAACATGTAGATGATGGTGACTTTTTTATAACTTGAGGGACTGAGTTTATGAATTACTGTTTTCCCTTAATTAAACTTAGTAATGATGTTAAAAATAAAAGCAATGTGACCAATCATTAAATTGGGCAGAATTTGACACTTTTTTCAGCGTAACGTTTCTTCGAGGTTAGACTGGGGAGAAGGAAATATGCTTTTCACTGGCAGAGGCCAAGGGCACAGAAACCAACTCCATGACGCTTCACTGCTATTCCAGAAAGAGCCAGGTCTGCAGGTGGTGGCCAGCGGCCATTCTTAAGCCTGGAATGTGCGAGGGACAACTCTCCTGTCACACCCATGTAGCTGAATGTCATTTTTTGATGAGAATGAAGTCCACTGGGAAATTTAATTTACCTTCACAAAATAGGTTCTCTGAAATGTGTCACCAAATGTATTGAGCAGCCAATGCAGATCAGCGATGTTTTAATTAAATTACATAAATTTTTAAATAGTTTAAATAGTTCTTGCATTATAGGAAAACATATCCCAGTGCTACTTTGTACATATCCGTATTCTAGCTGTCATCTTCCTGCAAGGCATTTTAGTGTTGTTTTTGTTCAGCAGGGTGCCCCTTGAGGGTAAGGGCAGATTGTCTAGCACATGCCCAAAACATCACATGTTAGCCTCACGGCGTGATGAAGAACAACACACCCTCACTCTTCGCTGGAAACAGGAACACCAAGGTCAGCACTGAGTAACTGCTGTTATCCCTGTTGTCCATGACATTTAGGCAGAGTTCAAGGGAGCCCACACAGAATGAGCACTGAGGACTAGAGTGACAGGCATTTCTCTCGTTTGTCCAGCATTCCACTGGGAAAGACTAAGCAGGTCATTTATTCAATCAGCGCTCTCTATAAGCCCCTGGGAGGGAATTGGCTTTTCCTGGGTGAAGTCCAGCCAGTCCCGTGGGCAGTGGTCTCCAGGGATCTGCAACAGATCTAGAAATCACATGTCCTAGGATTCCAAGAAAGGCAGCCATCTTTCCTCCTTCTCTGCTTGGCATTTCAGCAGGCCCCAGGGTTCTACCAGTTGGGGTCCTCAAAGACTCACTTTTGCTTCTTTAGCACCAAGAATGAATGAGAACTAAGAATAGAAGCTTGAAGTGACCCCTGGGCAAATCTGACTTGGTGTGGCCTGACCTCCAGTGCCACCTCCCCTAAAATCTGCAGGTCCTTAGAGGATACACCTGGCGGGATTATCTAAGCCTACCATACAGGCCTTTGTTCCCCTCATTCGTTAAAAAATTGATGTTGTGGTGAGAGATAGAAGGAGATTTCTTAAAGTCCATTTTATTTAAGAATTTTTTCAAGGAGAAGAAAAACATCAGGTAACTACAAGGCCATGGGTCAGGCCCAGGGCAGATGCATAAGCCTTGCCTGTCTGTTTGCCCATTCTTGAAATGGGTCGGAAGAAGTGTAAAAGGGAGAAGGAACCCAGTCAGAAGGAGGTAAGTCTCGCTGTTACACTCTAGGAGGTAATGTGTGAAGTGGGCTGCACTTCCGGAAAGCAGTGTTCTTCCTCCTTTCTGTAGAAGAAGGCAAAGAATGCCAGTCTTTTTTTCAACCCAAGTTGCCTGTTACTCTCTCTCAGATAGGATAATATTGTTCCTGACATACATCACATTCCTCTTCATAAAGCCATGTTGGTTATTGACCAGAGTTCAGGGACAGTCTAGGAATTTGACGCCAAGTGATTTTTTTCCCAATTCCTCCGAAGGCCTTGGTGCGAAACCAGCAGGGCTGTCTTTGGAGGAAGTCTGCGTTCGCTCCTCCTGTGGCCAACCCTCCATGTAGATGAACCCAGTCCGCTTGCAAAATGTGACGTTTCCCTAAAGAATTGTTACACACGTTATCAAATGCAAGTTTTTGATTGTGTCCTTCTAAGAACTTGAAGCATTGTTCTTTATGTATACAAGCCTGCATTTTGACATGGCCTGATTATTTGGAGGAAATAGAAGAGATAGTCCAGTCAACTTCTATGTTCGTCATTTGCAGCAGAAATCAGATGGAATTTTATTTGCTGGATTTTTAAAGAAGGTAGAGCTTGGAATGGATGTGTCCTAAAAGAGAAATTTCCCAGTGATTAATCAACCTTGTTTAGACCATTCGTTTAAATGGTTTTACATGTAAATAGGAAGTAGAAAAGCTATGTATTCAGAAGATAGCTGTTATTTGGAAAGAAAGAAATCTAAATCAAAGTAAGCTTCTCAAAAACTCTTTTATGTGAAGACATGGCTGGGCTTTGTATAAGCAGCATTGTATTGTAAGGTACAGAAGCTGCTTAATCAATAAGAAAAGCTGAAGTAGAAAGATAAGATTAGAGAGATAAGATCTTTGTTAGACTAAATCTATTGACCCAGAACTTCCTGTAATAGGATGAATGGGAACTGCTTCACATTGTTAATGTAACAGATTTTTGGTCTCAAAATTGGTGTTTGGAGGCTATGTCACTGGGTCTATTTTTAGTTTCTTGGTTTAAAGAAACCAAAGATTATTTCTGCAGGACCTCGGAAGAACACAAAACTTCCATTGTAAACATGATTTAGATAAAACACTTTGGGTACGCTTTTAATATTCGGAGCATCACTTTAAACGTCATTGTTACATCATTAGAAATCTGCAGGGACACAAACTACCCCAGAATGTGAATAAAATAGCCAGCATGAAACCGATCTACAGGCTATTTACCTTCCCTGTACAAACAGAACTGCTTGCTGATAGAGCACGACCCCCAGCACCTGGCGGCCAGCCAGCAGGGACAAGCTTCTATGAGGTCATGGTTAGAATCTGTGTGTGCACAGTAGACAGACTGTAGTCTAAAATGTTCATTTCCCTCCTGATGTCCACCTCCCCCTTTGTCTTGCTGACAGAACACTAATTTTTTTTTTCAAGTGTGCACCACTCTGGGAAATGACCTCATTTTCAGGTCAGTAGTGAGTTCTGAGTAGTCTAAACCAGTCTTGCTAATCCCTTGACCCATACTAGTGACCATGTTTGGGACGATCCAGGCCCTTCTAGAGTTCACTGCACTACTGAGTTCATCAGCTCTAAAGCCACTCCATTGTTGGACTGCCTCTTATGGGATATGATACATTTCCTTTCTATTTAAGCCAGTTGAATTGGGGTTTTCTGTTTCTCCAACCAAAATCTCTTCATGGGCACACAGGCATTTCTTTCCCTTAATAATGACCAAAGGAATTCATTCACTAAAGACTCTGGGCAGATATTGAAAGAAAAAGAAGTATTTGATAGGAGCTTTTTAGTAGCAAGCAAAATCACCTCCGTATTATATTCCATAGTATTTCTGTGTTCACTGTAACTGTAATCAGCAGTTAAAAAATCTTTTTGTTCCTCTCTGGCTAGAAGAGGGAGTGGCAGGCTCCATCCATAATACTGTGGACTAATAGGCTCCATTGGTAAGAGGCTCTGTGGAACATTAGTTCCATGGCATGTGGCCAATTCCTAAGACTGCAGTGACTTAGGTGGATGGAAGTTTATTTCTCTGTCTCATAAAGTGATGTCTGGAGCTGGGATATCTAACTCCACCAAGCCTTTGGTTGCCCTCATCTGCAGGGTGTAAGGTGGCTCAGCACCATGTCCACATTTCAACCAGAAATAAAGGGGAAAGAGAAGAGGACATTTCCAATCTCTTTAAAGGTCAAATCTGGAAGTAGCACAGAACATTGCACTCATATTCCGACAGAGAAAAGTCATTTGCGAGTCTCCGTGGCCAGCCAAAGCAGTTTGGAAATGTCTTTCTTCTGGGTGCAATGTGCCCAGCTAGAAACTGTTTCTATGAAGAAAAGAGCAAATAGATGGTGAGCGGACGAACATCAGTCTCTGCCCCGTCTCCTTTTACCGTTGCTCAAACACCAGCCACTTGTTTCCAGTCTCAGAGTTTCATATTTCCATGCAGGAAAAAAAAAAGTCTCCTGGCAAGGTGCTGCTTCTTTTTATTTCTGACAGAATTGGATATTTCCTTGGTGATTTTTTTTATTAACAATACTTTTCACTGTATATTCCCAGGCATAAGAAATTAGACCTCCAGCTCTCAATAATACCCATAAAATGGTATTCACCCCTTCTATTAAAAGGCATTGCCACAATAACCTTTGGAAGTTGTGCAGATAGAGTTCGCATTCAGTACTGCCATAAACTGAAAGCAGAGGTACAATTCTAGAGAATTCTCTAGTCTGATTGGCATTTACACCTGCTGATCATTTTGTTCTCATGTCACGTACAAATGCACCGCTAAACCATGTAGAACCACATGTACCACAGACGAAAGCTTTTGGAGCTACAAATTGGGTATGATATTTCACGTCGAACTTCTAGAATATCAGCTTCTGATTTACATTTCTAACAGAAGTCCTGGGAGACTTAGCTTTTATTCTTCTGCTGCAATCACTAGAAATCATGCTGTTTTTAGCAAGTAAGCTATTCTCATAAGAAACGTTCACCAAGGGGAAAAATTCAGTATATTCTTCCTTATGTTTAAGATAAATCAGTAATACTCAGAGTGGAAAATTGTTTATTCTACATGCATTCATTGGTTATCCAATATGTATGTGGCTCTCTGCTAGATGCTACAGGCATGCAGAGGTGATGACACAGCCACCGTGCTCGAGAAACACGTCATCTAATGGGAAGACAAGACACTTCTATGTGAAACAGCATGGCCACATGGTAACATGTAATTTTGCCGGGGGACATCCCACAGAAATTAGGGCCCTCAAACCCAGTTCCCGCATCACCTTGAACACGCCTCATAGTCACGTATGTTGCGTTGCTCATGTGCCTACCACTTGCCCACCATGTGGAGCTGCTGTGGGGTGAGCAGGAGCTGCCTTCTATTCATTTTTGTATCATTAGCAACAACCCCTGCATTCAGCACACTCATCCTTGTATCATGAATGATGTGGTGAGAAAGGAAAAGGCGTAGAATCGAGAACTGGGGAGCTTCATGAAGGGCACCGAGGGATGGGGACATGTGGCCTGGCAGTGGTGACTGAAATATTTCAGGTGGAAGATTCTGCATCCGAGTGAAGGTACAGAAATCAGGGCAGCTGCAGGAAACACGGCCCGGGAGGAATGAGTGGACTCCTGGCGCCTGATCAAGAGCCAGAGAGGGAAAGGGAGACTGGCCGTGCGGGCTAAGGATTTGGGACTTCATCCTACAGATCATGGAGCCCACGCAAGGGCTTCCAGGGGAAGTGACAGGATCAGATCTTCTGGAAAAAGCAATCTAGTGTGAGGGTGAGGAAGACAGGTGGAAAGGGGGTTCGCTGAAGTTGCAGAGACCACTGTGATAGCGAGTGTCTTGTGTGAATGTACAGCCTTCCTACCTTATAAAACAGGAATCGCTATTTGTCTTTTCTCCTTCTGCTAGTGAAGCAGCATCGTAGCCTGGGGTAAATCCTCAGGGTACCTTGTCTCACACCAAGAGAATGGAGGACACAGACACATGTGGGTAGGTTAAGGAGCGGAAACTTCAACAGGCAGAAGGAAGCAGAGAGGAGAGCAGCTCCTTGCAAGCGAGAGAGATGTCTGAAAAAAGGGGGTGAGGTGGCAGACCACAGCAGATTGTACAGGCAGCCTTGAGGAGGCAGCGTCTGATTTAACGTAGGTCTCACAGATTAGTTTGACCAGGTGTGATGTTTATGCAGAGCGCGGAGCAGGCTGGTCGCCCCACCCTAATATTATGCAAATAGGCTTTCCACTTTGCCATCTTGTCTGCTCCTTACTGGACATGTGACTGGCAAAAAGAGAAGATGGAGCCACCATTTTGAACATGGCTAGTCCCAGGTAGTATATCCTATGGGCACGACCGCCGGCATGTAGCTGTGCAAGCTTCCAGCTTGCTTGCTTGTGGCTGCAGCTCGATTTTACAGGCTTCTCTTTGTTGGAAAAGAAAACGATTTGGAGGCTGCTTTTTATTAAAAGAAAAACTTCACTGAGGACTTTCATACCCTCACTGTCTGCCTAAGTGATTTCTTTTCAACTGCTAGATCACTAGTTTTTCAGAAATTATTTTAAGAATTTTGGTTTTGTAATATCATATGCGTTTAAGACTAATACCTCAGGGATGTGGAAGATTTAGATCATTCTTTTATTTTAGAGATTATTTAGAAATTGAATTCATAACCACTCTGTATGTTTAATAGTTAATATGGTACACTATAGAATATTTATACTCACCCATCTTTATTATGCTGCATAATTTGCTGCCTTTTACTTTTTAATCTAAAAATATGAGTTTAATATTTGAAAGTCTTAAATAGCAAAATTTTCTTACTGTTTTCTCATCATCCACCATGGTATCCAACACACATATAATTGTATAAGAGGGTTTCATATTGAAAAGTCCCGCAAATGGCGAGATTTCCAGATGGTATTTCTAAGAGGCTTTCTACCAGTATTTGAGAAGTGGTAGCAGGTGTAAGGGGCAGACAGCGACAGCCACCCTTCTTGACTCAGATATCCCAGCATCCGCAGGTGTGCACCAGTGAATATGAAAAAGTAAAAGACATGAAAGACTTTCTGACCAAGACATTCCAGCCATATTACCATGTGAGCGTCTCCCTCCTCTCAGAACCCATGGTTTCTATTTAGCAAAGATTCTTTTTCTGAACTAATTTATTTCAAAAATACAAACAAAAGCAAGTTAAAAAAAAAACCACAAAGCTAATTTATAACAACCCTAGATATTTTCAATGTCTGTAAAGCATTTATCATTAGTACACTGAGAAACATGGCCCACTTGGAACAGATAGAGTGTGGAGTAAACTCCTGAGTAGGGAGCTGGGTCCAGACTCTCACACACACACACACACACACACACACACTCTCTGTCTCTGTCTCTCTCTCTGTCTCTTTCTCTCTCTCTCTCTCTGTCTCTCTCTCTCTGTCTCTCTCTCTCTCTCTCTCTCTCTCTCTCCCTCTCTCTCTCTCTGTCTGTCTCTCAGACATAAACACCCGTGTACACACACCTGACCCACAAACTAGATCCAGAAATAAATTTCTTCCCATTCCAATGAAAAGTTATTTTTTTACTTAAGTGAACCCTGGAATTTGTGAATTTTAACTCAGTTCATTTTACGCAAATCCCAAAGTCTCTAGGCCAAATATTCTGCAAGGAGAAGCATTTTGTACTTATAGATATATAGATAGATTTTATATGTATGTATGTATGTATGTATGTATGTATGTATGTATGTATAGAGAGACAGAGAGAGAGAGGTAGGATGGATGGATAGATAGGTAGATAGATAGATATCTAATAGAGTTAATCATAGTTAAAATTTTAAATTGAAATTAGTTTTTTCAGGGAAAGGTATGAAGGTCAAGACTTGGAAAATTTTACCCAAAACCCCTTCTTTATTGAACACTTTGGCATCTATCTAATTTCCTTGTAAGTGGTGTTCGCAAACACTTCTTCTCATCCCTGAGCACCTCATTTCCTAGGCCTGGATAACAGGTGCAGGTAATCCACCACAGAGCTAGTATTCAGGTGTACAATGCCCTTGCTGGTAAGACTGACATGATTTTTTTCCAGAGCACCCTGACTCCAAGGGAATTCCCTTGCTGGTAAGACTGACATGATTTTTTTCCAGAGCACCCTGACTCCAAGGGACAGGTTCCCTGGAGCAGCAGGGATAGTGCTTCTAAATATCCCATACACATTTGCAATGTGTATGTGTATGTCCACTCACTCACACAAGCCCCCTAAAAAAGAAATCCTCTCCTTTAAACCTATTTTGGATTCCGCCTAGGTTTGTTTCTTTGGGGTGTTCTTACTGGGGCACCTACCTTGGGACACTTTTAACTCATTTAATTGATTTCTTCCAACACCAGTCATTAAAATGTGGAATGCATCGGTTTCCTTGGCAGTGTTTCTGGGTGAGAGTGGGGTGTGGCATTTGCACAATTATTTTTAAGGCTGGGCAAATGATGGAACTTAAGGAATTGCATTCAGGTAAAATATTATTATCAGATGTCAAGGGGTACTATGTTTTGTTTGAAGCAATAAAATATCCTGTACGTAGGTGAAAATATGAAACTGAAATTTGATGTGTTAGGATTTTGGTAAAAATTTGAGTTATCATTAGAAAGGAACTGTTGAAGCTCTTCAAGAATTGGTCTATTCTCTGAAGTAGAGCAGCATGACAGCTTTTTCTCTTAAAAGAAACAAGCCTTGGCTGGTGGCTCACACCTGTAATCCCAGCACTTTGGAAGACTGAGGCAGGTAGATCACCTGAGGTCAGGAGTTCGAGACCAGCCTGACCAACATAGTGAAACCCCATCTCTACTAAAGATGCAAAAAGTAGCCAGGTGTGGTGACACACGCCTGTAATCCCAGCTACTTGCGGGGGCTGAAGCAGGAGAAATGCTTGAACCTGGGAAGTGGAGATCGCAGTGAGCAGAGGTCGCGCCATTGCACTCTAGCCTGGGCAACAAGAGTGAAGCTCCGGCTCCAAAAAAAAAAAAAGACAAAAACACAGAAGCAAGCCTTATAGATCTTCTTAGACATGGAATGAGGCTGCTCCAATTCCTATTGGTCTCCAGAGGGGTTAAGAAAATGGAAAGGGCAATTTCTTCTAAATGTATGATTTTCAAACCAGGGTACCTGATACAGAAGATGATATGCAGTGTCACAGGAGAGAGAAGGTGCATTTCCCGAGACACTGGAGCATGTCTGGGTGGGGAATGATTCATTTATATTGAACCAAACACATGAATCTTCAAAAGATGTCTAAATTTACAACCCTTCCTTTGGGCTATGACCTCCAGACAATCGAAAATATAGTTTTCGTTCTCTTTCCTGTGCTGTCCAGGAACATCTGTGAGGGAGAGTTTGAGAAGTGTCCATTTCAGTGATGGCAAGAAGCCCACAGTCATGGTCCAGTGAGAAAAAGTTGGCTGAAATATCAGAGTGGTGTGAAATGAATAAAGGGTATTTTTAATGCTTCTTATGTAAAATGCTTTTGCTACCCTGCTGTTTTTATAATATACTCAATAAGTTTCACTGCTCTACAAAGCAGATTAATGTTCCTGTATTATTTTATTTATACACTGAGGGAAAGGAACTGGTCCCACAAGGACTGACATTAATTTGTATCAAATGATATTTGTCTTCATCATCAAAATGCATGCAATTAAATCTCCACTTCTCAAATGTGAGAAACACACGAAAGAGTGTTGGAGCCGTGCAGAAGCTTCCAGCAAGAGATAACAATCAGTTGTACCAATAATGTTTGTAAATCTTTTTTGATTTCAAAAATATTTTTTTATCTTGTTTTGCAGAAGACAACTTATATGTCAGACAGCCTTTCCCAGCACAGCCTCACTTAAACTGAGCTGCCCTCATTCTATGAGTAGGCTATCCTTCATCCAAATATGGAGGTGTAGATGTTTTATTTCTTGAAACGGAAACTGTGAGTTAAAAAGAAACCGGCCACGTCCCAGTGCTCTGAGATCATAAGGAAGTCATTTAACCTTTCCCGTGCCACTGTTCCTGTGCCTCTGCAAAAGGAGTCCTCTTCCTGCTCTAAGACTCAGAGCTTTCTTGTGTGCTGGTACTGATATTACTAGAGCAGATGGGCTAGCGTGTGACTTGCCTCTCTAAGCCTGAGAACTTGGTGCTTGCTGCGGCCCCAGGTGGGGCAGCTGGAGAGACACGGCCATCGGTCACAGCCAGGTGTCACATCATCTCCATCCTTGTCTTCTCACTTTTTCAAAGGCATCCACTTTCAGCAATCACTCATCAGATCAGATGTTGGAAGATGAGACTCTGGCCTTTCAATACCCTAAATTTCACTGGAACAGGAAGACATGCGCGGGCCAGGGCGAGGAACCCAGCGTGGCGTCTGTGGTTGTGGCTCAGATATCCCGTGGACACAAGACAGCTGTTTTAAGTAGCAGACTCCTAAATTAAGATATTCAAACAAGACTGTTCTTTCGAACGTCCGCACAATAATTGAAACAACACGAAGCAGGGCTCCTGCCTTCTAAGCTTGAACCATGAGGCAGGCAAACGACTTCTTCCGCCCCCGGCGCACAGTATGAGGACTGGGGGAAGGCCTTATTTACTTGGCTCCCTTTTTCAGTTGTGGCTTAATTTCCAAGAATTTTTATCCAGTCTCTTAGGTTCTCATTGGACTTCCCCTAATCATTCAAGACAAAGAGTCGCCTCCCCAGGAGATAATTACACCGTCTCCCGAGGCAGTGTTTAATTGCTCTTACTGACAAGAAGTTACTCAATGTCTAACCTCACCCCTTTTAGTGCAGAAATCTAAATCCCATGGATCTCTCAACAACGTTTTATCACATTCTTGAAAATGATCAGATGTTCAATGTACTGTTGGACCCTGGAGTCAGCTGCATGTTATTTGAGGGGGCCCTATTTGTACACAACCCCATATCCACGTGGATACTCCGTCGAAAAAGACCCTGCTGCTCTTCTGTGATTTCTAGGATCTTTTCTCAGTGGGAGCTCTGTCAGTTCCTGTCTTATTTCCTATTATCACTGGGGTGCTAGTGGATACCATTGAGGGCTTCCAGACTGCTCGCCCCTCCAAAAGGGTTAAGGCATCACCTTTCCTTCATGGAAGGGGTGCATGAGGAGCCACATTGGGTTCCCACAGCTGTGCACCCACTACAGCTCTGGATAACTGTTTCTTTAACACATCGGGAGATACGTGTAGCTGGAAGGTTTACTAGTGTTCATTAATTAATAGAAAGAGAAAACCGGAAGCCACCAACCAGACTAAAATCCTGTCTCAATGTGACATGGCTAAGTAAACTCACAAATGAAAAATCTTTCCCCTGAGGCTATCAATGACATTTTATGCATGTATTATATCTATGGCAATTCCTGTCCAACAAATATATGTTAAGCCTTTATATGCAAAGTATTTTGAGGGATAAAAAGATTTCTGAAACACTGTCTCAGGTTAGGAGAATTTATTCAAGTTAATTCTAAGTCTCTGGGGACCATGTGGGGGAAAAGAAATGTTTAAAAGCAGTGCTGTGTTCAAGGAGGCAGTAATGCCTGTGGCCTTTGGGTAAACTGAGCTGACCTAGAGAAATGGTGTCTCTGAAGGGCCATCAGTCTTCCCCAAGGGTTCTTCAGACAGCTGATTCAGTAGCACTGTCAGAATAGAGACTCCCGCCCTGTAGAGGCCAGTCTCATAAAGAAGACCGCGGAGCCAGAGAATTCTGATTAGCAATAGCTTGGCCTGACCAGGAATGTTAGAGTGTCAAGGAGAGAGGAAACTCTGATTTGATCAGTAAAAGGAGGTGCAAGGGAACAAGATGCAATGCATGTCCTCTTTGCCTCCCCACCTTTTAGATTTCACAAGGTGCTACCCATGGGCAAATGTTCCTCACCCCACTGCTCAGGCAGAGAGAGGCCACAGCACTTGGCCAGCAGAAGTCATCTTGCTGTGAATTAGAAAGCACCCCTCCCTCATGTGGGCACAGCACCCAGCAGATTGTAAGGTCTGGGGAGATGAATGCCTGGTTTCCCAGTCCCTCTGACCTTATAGGTGGAATTGTTTGTGCAAAGCAAAAATTACACAAATGTACACCAAAGAACTGACTCTGAGATTATACTTGGTGCTGTTGGGGCTCAAGACACTTCACCCCAAAATATGATGGTAGGAGACCAGACCATGCCAGCCCAGGATGTCTTTGGCATATTTTGAGCTGGTTGTTCTGAGAAACTGCTGACATAGGAGTGGCTCTAAATAGCTGTTCTTTTGTAAAAGAAATCCGTATCTATAAAGCAAAACAATTGTCATAGGAATCTCATGAACCAGACAAGATCTTATCACAGGAGATAAGATTGGAGGTGATACCTTACAGGGTATTACCTGTCATAGGGGATGACAGGTTCTTCTGAGAGATGTACTGAAACAACTTTTGCTACTCATGAGGCTTTCTATCTGAATAACAAGACAGCCTAGGTTCATCATACATTTCCTACCCTCACCTTTCTGTAACCTGTCACCACCTCCCAACCAGAGGCCCCAAACCCCCATTCCTTTCTGTAGCTCAGGGGTCCTATATAAACTCCAATTACCTAGCACTTCTTTGAGCCTTATATTTTGAGGGACTCCCATCCATAGGCACATAATAAATTTGTATGTATTTTATCCTATTGATCTATCAGTTTATTTAATATCAACTACATATTGGATCTTCAGAGGATTTAAAAAGGCTTTCCCCTACAGTGCTTAGCAAGTGTTTGCAAATGAATGGATGAGCAAATGTAAAATTATATCATAGGGATTGCTCAAGTAGCAATTACTGCAGCATTGAGATTTTATTTACTTTATTTGTATTAATTATAGGTATGTAATTTTTAATATTTCTATTTTATTTAAAGATGTTAGCAGAGCTTCTAATGGTTATGGCAGGTAAAGAAC
This sequence comes from Callimico goeldii, assembly GCA_963573925.1. Taxonomy (NCBI): domain Eukaryota; kingdom Metazoa; phylum Chordata; class Mammalia; order Primates; family Cebidae; genus Callimico; species Callimico goeldii. The sequence goes on from CAUYOR010052680.1 coordinate 15,336, forward strand.
ACAGGCTTAACAAGACAGTACAACAAAAAAGAAGACAAAGGGAAATTGTCACTTAATATTTTAGTTTGTGTCCATTGTCGTAGCGTAGGTACTGTTCAAAGTGAGCAGGAAGCTAATCATTCAGTGCTCACGTACAGTATGAGAAGCAACTGGAATCTGTTGGATGTGTGTGCGTGTCTGAACACATGAGTGTCTACTGGAAGTTGGAGCCAGCCATGCCAGGTTCACAAGAGCCAGCTACGCACATCTTTTTCCAGCTCCAGTTCAGCAACCTCACGTTGGCAGCTTGAAACTGATCATGATGAGAGTATTTATAGATCTGGATTTTTTTTAGAAAGGTTGGAAAAGAGCTGGTTTACCAGCCCACTATTGTATGTGAGTGATCATTTAATTATATTCCAGTGGCGATCTTTAGATGATATGTAATACTAAATTGACTATACAGATTTGGGTTACAGGCAACTTAAACCTGTCTTTCAGTTAATCTTTTGTGGTATATTTGTTATATATTTGAGACATTGGTCTAATTCGATTTAAAATATTTGATACATATATTAATAACACTAAGATATTTGGTTGCTTATCAAACATTACTTTAATTATTTTTTATTATGTCTGTAGGCTGTTCTATAGCTGAGTAGTATGCAGAGCATTTTTAGCATTTATAATTAGACGAACACCTATTTCCAGATTAACATAGAAACATTTCTGGTGCAATGCATTGAATAGAATAATTTTTTAAAATAGTATAGCCTTCAACGATCCCAAGTATAGGAATACTGAGTGCAGGCAGGTTCTCTTGTCTCTGTTCATTTTTTGATATTTAGCCTCTGGGAACCTGCCTCTTATGGACTTCTCATAAACTAAACTTCTCCTCTCTTTGCTTTCTGATCATTTTCCCTTCTCTGGTTTTAGAATAAAACATCCCTTAAACTCATGCGACACCACAGGTCTTCTGCTCCCAACTTCCCTGACCAGTTGGCCCTTTCATTCCAGTATTTAGAGGGCAGAGCTGAAAGCAGGGTGTTGGAGTACAGGGAGAAGAGATCAGAGCAACCTACGCACTGGCAGGCCAGGCTCCACGAAGAAAGTCCTCAGGACCTAGGAGAGGTGGACCCTCATCTCCAGGCCCAGGAATAGGACAGGTGACACTCCTAAACTTTCTGAGGCTTGCAAATCTACAGAGCAAATTCTTAGTGTAAGGCTTGTTCTCCTGTTTCATAAGGGATGGCTTTATACTATATATCTTTATGGCCTCACCCGTCCATCTCACACAGAACCCTACACACACACAGACACACACACACACACACACTCAGAAAACAAATGAATGTGTCTATTCAAAAATCTTATTTTCACATTAAGAGATAAAATATCATTTGCTTGGGTAGAGTGGAGTTAAGAACAAGCTACAACAAACATATCTGATGTTTTGAAATGTGTAAAAACATTTAAAAGTCTTAAAACCCAGCTGTAGAATGTTGCATTGCAGCCAGCCCTGTCCTCCGACAGGCTCCATCCTGCTTACACACCTATTCATTGGGAAGGAAAGCAGACGAGTATCTCCCTCCAAACTCTTGTGATTTTGTGCACTGATAATAGGTGAAGATATAATTTTGAAAACTCTGATCATCAAGATTCCTTTGGAGACGTGTCTCTTCATCTCCAGCTTCACCGTTCTTTGTTTAGTATTTGATAAATATAATACCCTATGCAAGCAGATGAGGTTACAGTTGTTTGAGGAAATTCAGTTCTGAAAAGCGTAATCCCTCTGGAATTCAAAACCTTTTATTTAACCTAGTTTTGGTTTTAACTGTTGTTAAGTCTAAAGATAGTTTTGAGCCTGGGCAGCATAGTGAGTTCCTATTTCTACAAAAAGAAATTTTTTTAAAGTATTAGCCAAGCATGGGGGCATGCACTTGTAGTTCTAGCTATATGGGAGACTGAGGCAGGAGGATCACTTGAGCCCAGGAATTCGAGACTGCAGTGAGCTATGGTCATGACATTGAACTCCAGCCTGGGTAACAAGAGTGAGACCTGTCTCTGGAATACTAAAAAAATAAGATATAGTTTTGAAATATCTTCCCATAGGTGTACAAAACTATTTTTTTTCTATTTGTGAGCATTTCATTCAGAACACTTCAGCCCAATATTATATGGAGTCATTTTTCATTAGGTGCTGGAAACATATAACTAGACCACCCTAGCTGCTCGGAGAGTCCACAGTCTAGATAATCCCAACATACGTTGGGAAGTCATAGATCTATGCACAGAAAACTGGTTTGTTTTCTTGTTTTTTTCACAAATAGTAAATACTGAAAACAAGAGATTTTTATGTTAAAAATATTTAATCAAAAAAATGAGAACCATCTGGATAGGCATCCATGTTTTAAAAATCCATGGATTGAATTGTGGTCACTTTTTCCCTCTTATTTCCCAAGCAGTGTGGGAAATGTGCTTCCTAATCTCGCCCTTGCTGAGAGGCTTTGCTCTGGTCACAGATACTCTCCGTGTTGGATGTGTTTCTCTGATGGTATTTTGGAAACGGGTTTGCTTCTATCTGTGTTCAAACATTTTGCAAAAGAAGAAAAAAAAACAAGAGCAGGAAGGAGAAGAGGAGGAACAGAGAAGGATAAAAGGAAAACATTTTCAGATAAATATTTACTCTCCGTGAAATTGGTTTCTAAAACAACGTCACCTCATTGAGCAAACAAGACAGGGGAAAGATCTTTTTCACCATACAATAAACGTTAGCACTGGGGACTTGGACAACATAATAATGGTGGCCCAGGAGCTGCCACACAGCTAGTTCCATGGTAAAGTATTCATGGTAATGACCGAATGAGTTATTTTGTGATTTTGTGTCTAATGCAAAATGACACCATGCAAAGCACTGCAGTTTATAGGAATCACCATTGTCTGTGAGCAGACTCAAGTGCGAATCTACCGTGTCTCTTTTTCTGTCTCTGGAGAGACTCTTAACAGGAGATACATTTGTAATTTTGTTACATGTGAACATATTTTATTCTCAATTTATATATAAATTCCTCTCAGTATGATTGATAAGAAACCATACTGGCATATCAGTGGATATTGCCAAAAAGTTTTATAAAAATTTAGTTCTCTCCTAATTTTGTAATTGGTACATGAAGGTGATTTGTTATGAGAATTCCTGTCAAAAATATTATCCTAGCATAAATCATCTTAGTATAATAGAGATGCTGGATTCAGTCATGTCTTTATTCTGGAAAAATAAAATAGAAACTGATATTAAAGTATGTACCAATGCATAATGCATTCAGAGTTGTTTTTAAACAGCAAAGATTTGTTTTTCTTGCATGCAGGCTGGTGTTATGAGCTGGAAATGTTCCATTGTTTTGTCTTGCACAGCATCCAAGATAGATAAATACATTTGAAAATGCAAACATGAAGTTACCTCTTACTTTGACCTTTCCTCACACCTAGGTATACAACCTCTGTCATCGAATGTTAGCTATTTCTTTACTGTGAGGTGTCGCTGGGCTTTTCGTTTGTGTCTGTGTGATGGCATTGAGGTAGAAGCGAAGTACCCTAAGTGGGACCTCCGTTCTCCACGGAAGTGCAAGCCACATGAATTGAAAGCTGTGTTCACAGAGAGGACAATGCTGCTGTCATCTTTGCATTACATTTTCTATTATCCTTGGTCTGACTGTTTACTAGAAACACCAGTGTTCTGTAGCCTCCGGACAGTAAGAATGTCTTCTGTCGTGTACTTCTCGAAGCTGTTGCAGTGCCCTGTAGGGCATTCTAGCTGTTGTCCTAAATTGAGATGACAGTGTTGCTCATATTAAATTGCCTTCTCGCTTGGCTTGGCGTGCTGGGATCCATATCCATTAATGCAGGAGTGTCCAAATGTCCTGCCAGGAAAGCAATTTGTTCCTCAGTAGGGCGTCAGGGAAGCAGCTGGTCTAAGAAACCATCAGAGGTGATGTTCGGGGCAAGTTGTGTTTTTCTTGATTTAATGGAAAATTCTCCTGATCCATCGCCTCTCTCGTCCCCACCACTTGTCAGCAAGGCAGCACATATCCGTCTTCAGCCCTCTCCTCTGCCTCCCTCACCTGCCATCGGTCTCTTGTGAGGAGTCAGCCCTTCACACAGCCCAAGCCTTCGAATAGACATTCTGACAACAACAAACACTTTATTAATGGATTTTTTAATGCCCTGGGGAGGCAGCACAATTTGGCAGCTTTGGGTTACATATCACATTGAAAACCAACTCAGCTTTTTAAGAAACACCTCTCCCAGGAGAACATTACACACACACACACACACACACACACGCACACACACACACCACAGCAATACTCACCATCCACATCCTTCCTGCCACCCCACCCAACCCCAACAGAGCTTTCTCTTGAATGAAACTCATAAAATTCCAGATTCTCAGTTTGTGTCTCTGTTCTGATGGAGTACATGTCTAATGACTAATACTTAGCCAGAATGTCAAGAGCAGTGATTGCCCATCAAGTACGTGTTCACTGGGCATCAAGTGCGTGTTCATTGGGCATCAAGTGCGGGTTCACTGGGCATCAAGTGCGTGTTCACCGTGTGCAAGGGAGGCTTGTCTGGAAGAGGTCTAATGAGCAAGAAATGCTCACCTCGGCTCTCACGGGAATGCTGTCTATGGCCCCAGTAATCACACTGAGAGGCCAGATAATCAAAGATGAAAACAGACCTCCTGGAGGGGCCAAGGTGAAGACCAGCCAGCCACTCCCTGGCCTTCAGAGCTCGCCGCATCAGTAATGTGTGTAACAAAGTGCTGCTATCTTAACATCATGGGAATATTCAGGATACTTTAAAATATAGCTGTGATGCTGATATCAAGTGCACAGTTAGTGGGTATCTCATTTCTTTGAGGGCAGAGTTTATTCAGTGTCTTGCTCAAATATGAAAATGACACGTCTAATAAGAAGAAAACAAGCTTCGCGGGGCAACCATTGTATCTTTAATGCACTCTTCTGTGCAGTGGAGTTTCTGCATAATTTTTATGGAACTTTGATACAATGGGATTTCTATCCTAATTTATTCTTTGCTTTTGGTAATTTGTCAGATCTGCAACAATGGATCAGTAACAAATTCTTTGAAATGAAAAATATGTTCTTCTGTAATGCAAAATGAATATAGGTAGGCCAGTGGGGATTACGTTGCTCACATATGGCCTTTGTTTATCACTTTCCTATTCTTCATTTTGTCCAGAACTACAAGTCTCCTGCTTCACCAGCCCAACCTAAGACTTGCCCCCAGCTCTGACGCTGTCTAATAATTGTCAATTTTTGTAGCTCTCTTACAACTTTGAGATCCTACTGAGGACAAACTCTTCTAAGTTTCAGGATTAATAAGAAATTGCACATATGGCCTGTAATCCCAGCACTTTGGGAGACTGAGGCAGGCCAGTTACGAAGTCAGGAGTTCAAGACCAGCCTGGCCAACATGGTGAAACCCCGTCTCTACTAAAAATACAAAAATTAGCTGGGCATGGTGGCAGGCGCCTATAATCCCAGCTACTCAGGAGTCTGAGGCAGGAGAATTACTTGAACCTGGGAGGCAGAGGTTGCAATGAGCCAAGATTGAGCCATTGCACTCCAGCCTGGGCAAGACTCTGTATCCAAAAAAAAAACGAAATTACACATATGGGAGAAGAGGCCAGAAAACATGAGTATATCAGTAATAATGCCCAGTGATCTTGTTATGTGTTTAATTAAGCCCCATAGCTTTGTGTCTGAGCCTTGATTTCAACAAACATTTATTGGTACTGACCCCATGTCAGATACTAGGTAAGCATGTGTGATACAAAGATGACTTTTAGGAGTTTCTTGTGACTTTATGTAAAATGTCTTCACTACATTTTGATTTGGTAGACCAGCTTTCTCATAAGTCAAGCTTGCTCATCAACACTGGATTTCTCTTTTATCATAATCAAGGTATTTTAAAGATTCGTCTGTAGATTCATAAGCCTGCTTTCACACGTTATTCAAGTCACCAGTTAAATAGGATCCAGGACTCAAAGTTTAGGGAATCTTTAATCTTCTTTGTTGATATTTAACAATTAACTACTAACCTTTGGATATGGCCAGATTTTTTTTTTCCTCCTCCTAGAATTTTTCAAAATAAAGAATTAATTACTGGCCAGGCACAGTGGCTCATGCCTATAATCCCAGCACTTTGGGAGGCCGAGGTGGGTGGGTCACCTGAGGACAAGAGTTTGAGACAAGCCTGGCCAACATGGCGAAACTCCACCTCTACTAAAAATACAAAAAAAAATTAGCCAGGCACGGTGGCAGGCGCCTGTAATCCCAGCTACTTGGGAGGCTGAGGCAGGAAAATTACTTGAACTCAGGAGGCAGAGGTTGCAGTGAACTGAGATCATGCCATTGCACTCCAGCCTGGATGACAGAGCAAGACTCTGTCTCAAAATAAGAATAATAATAATAATAATTTTTTTATATTAGAGCACATAGAGAAGCCAAGAAATTGAAGAAAGCTCAAAAGAATTTCAACCCATCATTTGTCATTGAAGACTCATAAGCATGGCCTTCATCAGCTGTGCACCTGCCTTCAGCAAGAACATGCAAACCACAGCCGATCTCTACTGGTGAGGCTGTTACTTGGAAACACACATTTCCTCAAGCTGTTCCTTCTCCCCACCCTCAGCTACATGCACTTCTTCTCTTTTGACATTGCCGCCACTCTTCTTTAGAAGGAAATTAGATCAGCTTAGATGATTTTTCTCTTTCGCCTTCTAATTGTTACCGAACCCTACTTCTTTGAGGTGGTTTCAGAGTGAATGACAATGCGTTCTTCTTCTGGTCCTGGGTGTGGGCAGGAGAATAAGAAGGAGGAATGCACTGAAGGTCACCGCTCCATTTCCTCTAGAGTCTCTAAGGGACATTAAGAATTGTATCGTCAATGAAGAGGATGGCTAAATATAAAAACTTATCTTAGCCTGCACATAAGAGGAAAATACACCATGAGGACTCACCTAAAGTAAAATTGTAAAAGAAACACATAAAAGATAAGTTTGTATCATTTTCCTTTTCATCTCTTCCCTTTCTTTGTGCCCTTGTGAGCTCTCCATCACACCTGCCTGTTCCTCATTTCCAGCCCGCATGGGGGATCCTTGGGCTCAGCCCATCCAGATCTGATCATGCTGAATCCACCCGTCTTTCACTGCATCCCTTCCCTCTGAGCTCCCCAAGCTTTGGAGGGAGATAGGTTACTCCTCTGATACTGATCAGCATTGCTAGGCCACTAGAAGTCTGGAGGATAAGCTTAGTGTCAGTCCTTCAGAGTAGCTGGGGTCTGCATTTTAATGGAGGCTCCTGTCTCATCGTTCAGAGCAGTCCTGCTGGTGTTTTCTACTTGATGAAGAAGGATGATGGCCTTCTCTGAAGGCCTGCTGGAGGTATTTAAGGGTGAACAGGATTCAGATGGGGAACCTTGAACACCACCATACACACGAACCCCCTCTCCCCTCCCTCCTTCCCCAGCTTGGTACTGAACATTCTACTTTTTTCACTAGCAGTGCAGTCTCCCTCAGTTAGCCTATTCCCCCAAAGCAAAGACTTGGCAAGAGGGCTTATTGTCTCTGGGTGTTAAAAGTACATTGCACTATAAATGTCTGTGCTCTCTGTCCGAAGTCTTAAAGGAGTTTATCATTTACTTGCATCTGGACATGAGTGCAGTTTTTCCAGAGCTGCATGCTCAGGCATTTGCGTAGACAGAGGGAGATCCTCTTGTGCTCAGCCTTCCTCTCCCTGGCATTGGTGTGGAGGACTGCTCTCTGAGCAAGAGCTTCTATTTGACTCAATTCCACCAGTGTTCACCAGGTGCCTCTTCTGTGCAAGGCAGCTGCCAGGGTCTGCTACAGGTGGGTGGGATGCATAGCCAAGTATCAAGGCACACTGCCGGCCCTCTCCAGCAGGCAGGAGTATGTGTGGAAACTTGCAGCGGGCCCCTACACAGGGGCCACGGTTCACCTCACCAGGGGGCTGGCTGAGTGGAGGCTGGGCTCGTGCTGCTGTGAGGCCATGGTGTTAACAGTGCACCATCATTGCTCTTTGCCAGAAGGTGGTGGGACCTGGCAAGGACAGATGTGAGTCCAGACTCACCTCTCACCCAGAGCCCCGGGACCGCACAGCCAGGGGCAGCGCCCAGTGCCACGGCAGCCTGCACTTGGCCTTGCTGTGCAGGTTGGAGGTTGACTGCTGGCTGTTTCTGGGCCCTTCTGCTGCTCTCCCTACACAGGACACTCGGTTTGCTCAGTATCAGTGGGCAGCTGTGTGAAGTCTTCTCATCCTCTGGGAAGCTGGGCTAAGCTGCCTTGAGAGAATTTCAGGGCCAGCGGATATGCAGGGTGGGGGCCAGTCCTCCTCTTATGCACCCATGTGGCCACCTCCCCAGCCCCAAGGTGCAGAGTCACTGTCCAGCTGCCAGTGAGGGAGGCAATGAGTGCCCTCAGCCCCATCTCCAGACCAGTGGCCTTCATCTAAAGTGTCCGGAGGGCTAGACTCACACATGGCCTTGTAGAAGCTATATCTTCCTCCAGCTTGAAACCACCGTGCTGCCAACTTCCGCCGGTCCCCCAGAGGAAATACTAGTCCTCTTGATTTCATGTATGCTTTACTTTTAATTTTGAAATAGTTATGGATACACAGGAAGTTGTACACATAGCACAGAAAGGTCCTAGGTACCCTTCGCCAGCTTTTTCCAAATGGCTGCCTCTTGCGTAACTAGAGTACTGTACCAAAACCAGGAAACTAACTTTGTTACAGTGTATGCGTATAGTTCTATTTATCACAGGTAGGTTTCTGCAATTACCACCTCAACTCTTGATTTCATCTTATATCTGTGTGGCTCGGTCCTTACCAAAGCAGAACCCCAGGAAACCAAAAGATTCATTGGTTTTGATATCACCATATGAGTAACCAAATTTGGTGATTCTAGGTTGATTTGCTGCTCCCAGATCCATAGATTGGTCAACATGAATGAACCTAAAAAGATATGTCAGTCACACGGAACCCTGACTCAGCCAAACAAACTCTCACTTGTCAATCATGAACTCATGAATGAAACTGTGTTCCCCAGATAAAAGAAGGCATCTACTCATATTGCTTCCGTGTTGCTGATAGAATTAGTTTTTCTGTTCTGGCTTTCCCAAGGCAATTACAAAACCTATTTACTCCATTATAAGTTGAAATCAACACTATTACTATGAACTCATAATACTATATTTTTTCTAATCAGAAAAAAATTAATCAGTAAACCTGTGGATTAAATACAATTTTTAGAATGATAAATATAATGAGAAACAACCAAAAGCATCAGTTCAATAAACGCATCCACTGAAATGGTGGCTTATTTAAGAGTCATGTTCCTGCACTTGTCTTCTTCTTTTTTGTGGGGGATGGACTCTTGCTCTGTCGCCCAGGCTGTAATGCGGTGTCATAATCTCGACTCATTGCAACCTGCACCTGTTGGGTTCTAGCGATTCTCCTGCCTCGACCCCCCGAGCAGCTGGGATTACAGGTGTATGCAATCATGCCTGGCTAGTTTTTGTAATTTTAGTAGAGACAGAATTTCACCATGTTGGCCAGTCTGGTCTTGAATGCCTGACCTCAGATGATCCACGCATCTCAGCCTCCCAAAGTCCTGGGATGACAGGCGTGAGCCACCACACCCAGCCCATTCTTCTTCTTGAAGTAAATGGAATGATCACTGGAAACGATCTGGCTCTGTTTGAAGGTTATATAGAAAAAAGGAATGGAGTTGAGCATTGTATCAGTGCTATAAGGAAACTTCTTAAGCTTGATGAATGGATGAAGCTTAATGCTTATTTATTTATTTTTTTGAGATGGAGTTTCGCTCTTGTTACCCAGACTGGAGTGCAATGGCGCGATCTCGGCTCACCGCAACCTCCGCCTCCTGGGTTCAGGCAATTCTCCCGCCTCAGCCTCCCGAGTAGCTGGGTTTATAGGCACGCGCCACCGTGCCCAGCTAATTTTTTGTATCTTTAGTAGAGACGGGGTTTCACTATTTTGACCAGAATGGTCTCGATCTCATGACCTCGTGATAATATATATATGATATGTCAAATAATTTGATTTGACAATTACTATGTTATAGCATTATAACAATCGTAATATAACTACATTTGTAATAAAACTATGTAGATTTTCTCCTGCTAGTCTCTGAAATCCATGAGGATAAAAACTGAGTTGTAATCATCCTTTTATCACTGAAGGAATCTAATATCTTACATCATATATGGAAGATATTCAATAAATAATTTTTGGAATAGCCAGCCAATGTGTGACTGTTATATGTGATATATATATCACACATATGTTACATACATGTTACATAATACATTAAAAATTTATGAAAATGTAATTATAAAATATAAACATATAATTATAAAATTATAGCATGTAATCATACAATATAAAATACAAACATAATCATAAAATCATAACATGCACACATAAAGGCAACATACATGTTCTATATAACATGAATGTAACATGGATGCAACATATATGTGATATATGTTACATGTAGCCCTGGAACTGGCATGTATGTTTGTGTATGACATATATACATGTATGTAACACATATGTATATAACATATATATGTATATAAGATATATCTATATGTATGTATACATGAAAATCCTGGTGAAGGAAAGGTCTGGGAAGTAGATGGTTCAATAGTACAGAGATTGCTCAATAATTCTTCCATCAACCTTGTGTTCCTCATAAGGACATTAAATTTCTCTGGAAATTCATAACATGTTACCAAGCCTTCGCTGCTTGAACATCGTTAGGGCAATGGCTGCACGAATGCCTTCTTTCCAGGCCTGCCTGTGGGAGGGGAGCCATGCTGTCCTGGACTCAGACACGCTTGTGCCCATGTCTGTTCCCATCATGTCCTGGCTGTGTGACGTATTGTTCACCCTCTCTGCACCGTCGTTACTTCGTCTATAAAATGGTGAGAGGAACTCTTATCTTGCCAGGCCCTTCTGAATGTTCTGTGAGAACATGATTGCCAAGTGCCCAGGTGTGTCTGGCACATAATGGGCTCTCTCAAGCAGGGGTCTGATCACTGTTGTCACTGAGCGTGAGCCATCCCAAATGCTCTGCACACTGCTTGCCTTTGTAGAATGTCCTCATCAGAGAGTGAGGAAATTAGAAATGCAGTTTATCATGCTTCGCCTCTGTGCATTCAGTATTCATCACCAGCTCCTTCACAATTTCTTGGAAGTGTTCATTACAGTCATATTACCTGAGAGCAGCTGAGTCCACAGGAGGTAGGTGGAATATGAACTCTGGAAAATAATCCATTTCAGTTTAGTTCATGACAATGGCAGTCGTCTATGACTAGGCTTTCGGGTTCTGAACTAGGGCTTTCATGTACGTTTTCTGTCCTCAGAATACTTGTGTTTCTGCATTCTGAGGAGCAGTGTCAGGCTCCCATCTTCTCTAAGATAGCTCATTTTTATGCCTAGTTACAGAAAGAGTGGTTTTATGTATTGAAAACTGACTAGTCCAGAGTTACCCAGGAGTGTCTCATTCGAAGTGGCTGGCTTTTGTTTTTTCAACGAAGCCTAAGCACTTTACATTCAGATACAGAGCAGCCTTTCCTGCTTTAAGAAATTGATAAGAAAGGTTTGATCCCAGCCCAGTGAGATTAAGCCATCACGGTGCCTACTTTCATGCCAATCTCATCGCCCATGTGTATATGAACCCTGATACTAGTCACTCACTAAAAACATTTTTAAGTAGTAAAATAATAAAGTGAACTGTGGTTTTCCACTCACAGTTTGGCAAACAAATTGTATGTGAACTTGGCCTCATTGGCAATAACTTTAATAAAACCAACTAATATGTATACTCTGCAATTTGCAAAGTTCACACTGTCATTTATCATTTACCATATCATGTGGTATACACTACCCTATGCATTATTAGCCCTGTTTTCCAGATGAGAAATGTGTGACTCAAGGAATTTTGAACATTTCTGGAGCACATAGGTGGTAAATGTTGGAAATGAGGTATAAACCTAGGTCTTCCGCTTCCAGCCCAATGATTTAATTAATAGATAATGTATTAGTCCATTCACATTGCTATAAAGAACTACCTAAGACCGGGTAGTTTATAAAGAAAAGAGGTTTAATTAACTCACAGTTCCACAGGTTGTTGAGATTCACTCAGGGTCGCTGGAAAAATATTAGGGAAATATTAGGAAAGTTTGAAGGTTATAGTCTCAAATATTTTGGAAGGCCAGAGGTTTTAATGGAATGGACTGAAGGCAGCCACTTACTTACCTTAGCATAGGGTAAAAGATAGCGACAATAAAGCTTCCCCAGTTAAGTCTGTTTACCCCACATCCCTTTGTCTCTACTCGAATTTGTTTGCTCATGTAAACTTTGCGCTGATGGTCCTTTCAGGGGGAGGTCAAAGGGGAATTACTCGTTAATGGTGTTTACTCTGGGCCCCTGGAACCTAAAGTTTTATCATTCCTAAAATCACTCTTTTAACCATGTTAATTACCCACAAGCATGTTGACTTAGAACCTCTGTTATTGAATTTCTCTTGAATAAATGTGAGGAGTTACAGGGAATTATGGCTGGTTAGCTGCAATCAGCCTCTGAAAGCAGCTAATGACCATCCATAGCCCACTCAGATTAGGGCATGTGAGTGCATTCATTCATCCTTCCTTGAGTCAAGGTCTGCAGGACAGACCTTTGCAGGTGGTAATTGACATCTCAACAGGCTGTTCAGGATACATGGCTGGGGAGGCCTCAGGAAACAGAATGGTGGTGGAAGGAGAGGGGGAAGCAAGCATGTCTTACCATGGCAGAGCAGGACAGAGAGTGTAAATGGGTAAGTGCTACATGCTTTGAAACAACCAGATCTCATGAGCACTCATTCACTATCACCAGAACAGCAAGTAGGAAGTTGGCCCCCATGATCCAATCACCTCCCACCAGGCCCCTCCTCCAACATATTAGGATTAAAATTCAACATGCAGATTTGGGTGGGGATACAAAGCCAAGCTATCTCAGATAAACCTGATTTTTATCTGTACATAGTGCTCAAATGGCCCTTCTTCTTGCTGACTTGTCAATTACCAGGTTAGGTTTGTAAATGGACTCCGACTCCTCCACAGTGCTTTGAAATAGTTGCCTATCTTACATTAACGTATTAAAAAGAGTCATTTGCAAGCTTCCTTCTCCACTGAGACAGGGGAGGTTAGCTGGAGTCAAGCCCATTGTGAGAATTGTCACAATGGCAGAATTCCTGCAGCCCGGAATGAATGGCATTCATGTTCTCTTCCCTTCCCTCCACAGTTGAATGGCAGAACGTCTTCCTGGTCTGCCAGGAAGATAGTTGCCTATCTTACATTAACATATTTAAAAGAGTCATTTGCAAGCTTCCTTCTCCACTGAGAGAGGGGAGGTTAGCTGGAGTCAAGCCCATTGTGAGAATTGTCACAATGGCAGAATTCCTGCAGCCCGGAATGAATGGCATTCATGTCCTCTTCCCTTCCCTCCACAGTCTGAATGGCAGACCGTCTTCCTGGTCTGCCACAGGTGGCTGGTAGAGGCCCAGGAAGGTAAAGAGACTTGTAGAGGGTCTCAGAGTGGAAGCAGGGTAGCTGCGGTTTGCAGAGCCAAGAGGAGAGGGAGGCTCACTCAGTGCCTGAGCATTGTATGCTTGCCTGAACGTTAATTAGGACTAATTTGATGATTGCCAGCGTGCTGGGAGTCTCTTGAAAGATGATCCGATTTGGAGAAATTCAGCCTGCTGCTTGGAAATGAAACCCATCAGGAGACCTTTTCCTTACTGTCCTCTTGTGAATGAAAGTGTATTCCACTTCAAGAAGATGTGAGGGTGAAATTTTAATTGCATAAAAGACAGGAAATTCTCCAGGATGGTTCCCATAGCAACTGCAGTGTGTGTGTGTGTGTGTGTGTGTGTGTGTCACATTTAACGTATGCATTACAGGAGAAAAAGCAGCTTATCTTCACGTGCAAGTCTAGAATGTGGAACTGTGGAGGGAAGGGAAGAGGACATGAATCCCCAGAGTAGCCTGATACTGGATTTACTGTTTCCCTGATGTGTATATTTTCTCCTTACCACTGCAGTAGCAAACTGTACCCATTTGTCTCTTCTCTTTTCTTGGCTTCACATAAGTAGGTAAGGTGCCACCTCGCCAGAGGACACCCTGAGGACAAAGCAGCTGACTCCTAGGAGACAGGGTTTGGTCACAGGTCTCCATTGTGTGGGCCTTTGCCTCTGGAGATTGTTGAGCCAACAACCCATGAGAGCAGGGGACCTGTGGGCTTAGCTGGCTGGCAGACTGGGCTAGGTCCCAGCTTTCACTTACTAGTTCTATAAATGTGGGCACATCTCTTAATGAATTGGAGTCTCCATTTTCTTTTTTTATGGGTTGAAAATCTATCAAAGGAAGAACAAAGCAACCACTAGTCCACTATCATATTTAGGAGAAAGAAGAAAGCGAAGAGGCTCAAGCCTTCTTTCCTTTCCAAGAGTCCTGCCAAAAAGTCAGAAATCCAACTGGTTGGGTTTACACTGTTTAGTTGGAGGCCACCATGACCTGGAAGGTAAGATGTACTGTTTCCTGACAGAGGTAGGGTGTAAAGAATAGACCATCAGTCAGAGAGAAGACTTACTGAATGGGAAAAAGTGAGGAGAAAGCAATAGATGAGCAAGTCCAAAATAAATTAGGATTATGCTTCTGTTTACCTCACTTAACAGAAGTTGCCTCTCTGTTCGTGTTTCTCTTCTGCGGTTGCCTGGAAGCCAGCAATGTCTAACTCATCCCATGGCCTAAGACCAAAATCAAACTTATGGAAACAGAGAGTAAAGGGTGATTTCTACTCTCTGGGATTGGGGGAAATGAGGAATGTTGGCCAAATAATACAGACTCCAGTTATAAGGTGAATGAGCTCTGGGGATCTAATATACAACATGGCGATGACAGTTAACATTTACTTGAAATTTGCTAAGGGTGTGTTTGATAGATGTTTCCCCCCAAAAAAGATATCTATGTAAGGTAATGGCTGTGTTAACAAACTTGCATGTAACCATTTCACATATAAGCGTACAGCTAATCACCACGTTGTACATCTTAAATCTACACAGTTTTATTTATCCATTGTACCTCAGTAAAGCTGGGGGAAATTTAAAAACAAAACAAAACAAACGAACAAACGAATACAAGCACAGGACCTGGCATTGGGTCAGTGGCGGGCAAATGTTGAGCTGAACCAAATCTGATGTAGTTTATTGCAGAAGACCCAGTTCATGCGCCAGACTAGAAAGGGAAGCAGCGTATAGTTTATTTATTTGTTTATTTATTTTAACTTTTATTTTAGTTTCAGGGGTACATGTGAAGATTTGTTACATAGGTAAACTCATTTCATGGGGGTTTGGTGTGCAGATTACTTTATCACCCAGGGTTTAAGCCGAGTATCCAATAGTTCTCTTTTCTGTTCCTCTCCCTCCACCCTCAAGTAAATCCCAGTATCTGTTGTTTTCTCCTTTATCTTCATCAGTTCTCACCATGAAGCTCCTATAATTTAGTGAGATATTTGGCACCACTTTTTTTAATAAAAGCATAAAATTACTGTTATAGGGTCAGATACTTGAGTTTTCTAAATTCAAGCACAGTCTTTTTTATTGTGTGTGTGTGTTTATTTTTTTATTTTTTATTTTTTTTTAGAATCTGTATTGTTAATTTTCCTGTTGTTTGGATAAGGATCTATCTGAAAATTTCAGTGTGTCTCCCTTGAGTTCCTTGGGATGGAGAAGAGGGATTTTAACTTTTGCACATAGCTTTGCTAGAGAGAAAATTGAGGGGGCGGGGACAGCTTTTTTCCTTCTGAGTCCTTGAAACATTTTGTACTTGGTTTGTCTAAGGAACGATTCTCTTACAATATCAGCATCTGCTTTCCTGCCCTTTGGAAGGCAGAAAGAGCTCTGGGGTCTCCAGCAGACTGCTCCTTCCCATAATATTAAATTCAGTTCTGTCAAGTCAAGATTTCCAGTGTTGTTCCTGGCATCGGAGGGCATCTGTCATCGCAAAGAGACAACAATATCTACCGACAGCCCAGAGAAATTATGTTGGAAGTGTTTCCCTCTGGGCTGAGACATGGGCAGGTGGGCAAGGCAGGAGCAGATGTCCCCTGATTAGGAAGGGGGATTTGACCTTGAAGGACAGCCTGGTGCTGCACGCCGCCTGCCGTGGAGCCTATCTGGACTGAAATTGGGACTCATTCACTCTGTGCCTCTGGATAAGTTCTGTCACCCCCTAGGCCTCCGTTTCTTCATTTGTAAATTGAGATCATAAATAGTACTTATTTAGCTGAGGGTCATCGGAATGAAATAAGTCAATACATATGAAAAGTCTTAAAATAACTCCTGGCACTTAAGATGAACATAAGTATTAGCGGTTACTGTCCTTATTAGTGTCCCAATGAATCTAACTATCAGAGAGACCCAATGGGGTCTCTTCTGTCTTCTCTGGATTCAGACCCAAAAGACACTATTGGAGATCTGTGTGCCAAGCACTGTGACAGAGACTTATAAATGTTATCTCTTTTTAACCTCAAAGGAGGACAGCAGGGATGTCACTGACTTACTGACTTCTGAACAGGTCTGGTGATGGCAGAGGTGGGGTTACATGGGGGCCACCTAAGACAGAGCTGTGTGTACTTGTGTCTGGGGGTAAGGGGAGCATAATATGGGTTATAACCACTGGGCCACGTGCTGCCAGGCTGGGTTTTAGGAGATAGCAGACTGGGCATGGTGGTGGTCACCTAGCTACTTGGGAGGCTGAGGGGGCAGGAGTGTGTGAGCCTGGGAGTTAAAGATTACCACAAGCTATGATCGTGCCTGTGAGTAGCCACTGCACTCCAGCCTGGGCAACATAGCAAGACCCTGTCTCAAAAAAAAGGGACATTTTTTTGCGGAGACACAGCTCAGCCCTGAAAATCAGCAGATGATGACGTGTCCAGGCTAGTGTCAAGTCAGGCTGAAGCATGTGGTCTGCATTTGCTGAAGGAAGCACAGAGTGCGGGTGGGGTATGCTGAGGTGGGGGGTTGGGTAGGATGGAATGGGGAAGCCTATTCCACATGATGTTGTAGGATGCTGAGCAGTCACACAGGTGAGTGTTTCTGACCCAGCACAAGGGCTTAGAACAGGTGCAATAGGCTGTGGCAGGAATGGAGGGCTCCACACGTGGCTGCTTCTCAGACTCTCCAGGGGAGCTGTTAAAAATAAAATGCAGATTGTTCTGCCATGCATCCAACCCCCTTAATCAGAATTTCTGAGGGGTGGAAACCAGAACAACACATTTTGAGCTTCAGCCTATGCTGAGGGCAGGTTAAGAGAAATGAGGAAGACAGCCTTGTTCTTGGCAGAACCCGGAGTCCATGCGGGACAGGTAACAGGTGAAGGTTGGAAAAGAAGATAGGACAAGTAATAGCAATTGGCCTCAGGACTACAGGTGCCGGAGGCTCTGGCACACCTGGAAGGTGGACCTCTCAGAGTGAGGGGAATGGGAGCTGCTCCCAGGCTGGGACTCTCAGGAACTTTGTTAGAAGAAAATCGAGAAGCATCAGCCACATCCAAGGTCCCTTGCTCCAGGCGGGTGCGACTGGAATCCCATATGTCCTAGGTTCCGTTATCATCACAGCCCACCCTAGGACATGTAGGGTGACTCTGATCTTTGAGCTGCTTCAGGCTGTAGGTACTTGCTAGGCTTTGAGAGTTTCAGAGAAATTCAGCAGGACTAGATCCTAGCAATGAATGTAATTCTACCTCCTCCTCTCTCCTCTTTCTATTCCCACTACTGAAAACAATCCCTTCACCATCTCTCAGTAGCTGAAGCCTCCACTTTCCTTCAAGGTACATCCAAAATGGATTGCTATTTGTTTATGGCAATCACTTTTAAGCTTAAGGCAATTCAGTTCTGTTAAACATATACTTACTGAGTGCATGTTATGAACAAATCCCTGAGTATGGTGCTGGAATGTAAAAGAAAAATTAGGACAAATTCCCGGTTCTCAGGGAGCTTGGTGCAAGGAAAGAAAAATGCAGGCAAACAAACCTCCTTCAGTGAGCTAGGTACATGATAGAGATAAATTCTAAGTTTTACAAAGTTCTGTGTAATAGCTGTTTCTGTGCATGCTTTATCTCCTCTGTCTGACTTTATCTCTTCTATCTGTCTTCATGACCGGGGACATGTCTCTGTCATTTTCGTCCTCCCACCCTCTGAAACAGTGAATGGAATTGTGTTGGTGTTCAATAGATATTTATTGGTTTGGCTTAAACCAAATTCTATATAAGTTTTTAATAAATATAATTATTTGATTTCATTTAAAAGTCACTTGGGAATACATTATGTAATATCAAGCTATTGGAAAGACAGATTTAGGAGTGTTTGAGTTGGGTTTAGTTTTATTTCTGGCAGTGACTAGGTTTTTAATAAACATGCTGGCTGTAAGGAGTAAAGATAAAATATAGGTTGAACATTTTTAGACAACTCTGAATTAGAAGAATTTGCCAACACTTTGAAAGGGCAAATTTTGTGATTCAAAATTATTTGGACCAGTTAGAGGACTGATAAAATTGAATGGAATGATTGTCGTTAATGTTTTCTAGAAGAAAGAATTAATGTCTCCACATGCCCAGTAAGAATGGAATGGCTGGAGATCATCTCAGCAAAGAAGAGAGTTTTGGGAGAGCAGGAGAATAAGACAGAAAAAAAACAGATCAAAGGTAAATTAGCAGGTTTTGCTCCTCTGTCCTCTCCTCGTGTCAACATGAAACAATTCATCTTGGATGTGGTAGAAATGGAAAAAATAAACAGGACAGTTGTGAGTGAAAGCATAGGTCTAGCCGGGCGCAGTGGCTCATGCCTGTAATCCCAGCACTTTGGGAGGCCAAGGATCACAAGGTCAAGAGATCGAGACCATCCCAGCCAACATAGTGAAACCCCGTCTCTACTAAAAATACAAAAATTAGCTGGGCACGGTGGCACGTGCCTGTAGTCCCAGTTACTTGGGAGGCTGAGGCAAGAGAATTGCTTGAACCTGGGAGGCAGAGGTTGCAGTGAGCCGAGATTGCGCCACTGCACTCCAGCCTGGCACTTGGCGACAGAGCAAGACTCTGTCTCCAAAAAAAAAAAAAAAAAAAAAAAAAAAAACCGTAATTCTACGGTGTTGTAATAGTGCCTTTGGTCAATCTAACCTCTCCTGGTGTCCGTTTTTTCATGTGTAAATGGGGAGCATGGTGGGTTCTTCCCAGAGCTGCTGTGGATGAGAATCCAGTGGGGTGATACATGTAATATGCCTTGCAGGATAAGTTGCTCATAGTAGGCACTCAATAAATGGCCACTCCCTTCAGAGGCCGCCTTTCCTGCCATAACTACAGGGAGCTTGGTGGGAGCTCAGAAGTCAGGAACAGATCCTCACAAACATTATAAAATTGTTGGGAGAAATGAATGTAGAGCCGGTAGTGTGCTGGTGTTGGCAGCTGCAGTCTCTGATGAGGTTTGTCTAGAATGGTGCATTGATGTGGTTTGTGCCTTCCCTTTCCTTACCCCATGAAACTTCGTGACCAGAGAAGGTCCTTTGAACAGTTTAGAATCGATGTTGGTTGCAGATGGTGATGGAGGAGAGTGCTGTTACCTGCAAATTGCACACCTGGAAGCCTCTGCAGCTCCTCACTCACGCCTGCATGGATGAGTGAGGAAGGGCACTGGTGTGAAACATGCAGAACGTCTGGGTCTCCTAAGAGTGTCTCCAGCAAAGAAAATATCCACATTCGGGGCTGACTCCACACAAGCCTGCACACTTCTTGCTAGGGGTGGCCCTGAACCATTTCCTGAAAATGGAGAAATATCATTGGCTTTTTTGAAGCACTATTGGGTCCAACATAAGGTGACCATATATTTTAATCATCTAAGGTTTTGAGAATGAGTGGAGACACCATGACAAATTGCGCACAGATGACGGGCATAACTATGATGGTCTTAGGCACAACGGGATGTACGGTGCCACTTGTCAGATACCCTGAGCAGAGGAGGGTATACATTGGCCTGTGCTGCCTGGAGTTATTTTCATCACTTGCAAGGACTTGGGCACCTAGCTGAATACTCACCTGGATTTGATGACTTCCCTGAGCTACAATTAAGAGTTTAGTTCCCTGAAGACTCTATTATGAGAAAGACCCACTAGGACTTGTGAGGGATAATGCAAATACCCATTTGCGTAATGATTTACAGTTTTTAGAGCATTTTCACACATATTATGTCACCAATCTGGACCTCCTCCTGAAACATGAAACCTCCAAAGTGCAAACTTGCTGCTTCTAAAATGTAGTGTTGCCCACACTGAGCTCTGTTCCATTCCCACCTCTCCACCTCCAGAAAGCCTTCCCTGATCTCCACTCACTGTTACCATGCTCTCAGCCAAGGGTGCCCCTCTTCAGCCACCTCCAGAGCACTGTGCACCGGCATGCCCTACTTACTAGAGAGGGAGTTCTTGAGGGAGAGGCTGGGATTAATTTCCCACTGCACCCCGAAAGAAAATTCAGAGCAGGAACTTGGAGAATGATGAATCTATCTAGAGCAGTGATTCCCAAACTTTAATCTGTATGCCAACCACCTGGAGAGCTTGTTAAACTGACGACTCTCATATAGTCGTCATATTGGGTGAGGCCCAATAGTCTACCAAGACCCAGGTGACAATGTTGATGGTCCTTGGACCATACTTTGGGTAGAAAGGTATTCAAGTGCTGGTGTTCGGCTGAACATTGGAATCATCTGGGGAAGTTATAAATCAGAACCTCCAGAGTTTCTGATTTAATGGATAATGCGCCTGGGCAGCAGGAAGCTGTGAAAGCTCTCTCAGTGTTTCTAACATACTGCAAAGTTTGAGAACCATGATGCCGCAGGGAAATTTGCCACGGGCTATATGACCTTCAAAGTAAGGCTGTGGTTCCCTTCAATACCGGGAAGAAGAGTGCCAATGGTACCTTATGTTTTCGGAGTTTGAAAAGGACTTACGATTACATCCATTATTTCTTAGTTCCTTCCAACGAGGGAGGAAGGCTTTCTTCAGCTAAGAAGCAGACTCAGCAAGGTGACCCTTACAGAGCTGAGGCATGAATTCAGGTGGGATTTTTTCAAAAGTATATTATTTAATTATTTTTTCCCTGCAGCTGATGGAGAAAGGGTTGTTGATTAGATCTGGGTTCTAGTCACAGCCCTGACTAGAGCAGGGTATCATTTGATTTTGGACCCTGTATTTATTCTGGGTCCCCACAGTCTCCCATGTGCACACCACGGTTTGCCCTCCCTGCTGGGTATCTGCCCTGCTGTCTCCTCGTTCTCAAGCTCTAGATTGTGGATGGATAAAGACACCACATCCTCTTTCTTCTTCCTCTTCTTTAGCTGTCAAACTTTCACTCTCAGTTCAAGCCCAGGCTTAGCTGTCCCTGCTCCCTGGGGCAGGTTTGGTGTGTCTGTTTCTTCATTTGCTTCCTCTAGGCTGTGAGCAGTTCAGCTTCAGGAATGATAGCTTATTATCTCATGTTCTCTATACACACTACACCATCTATTGCAAGATGTGCTCAGTGTATGTTGAATTTAAAAAGATGACAAAATAGCTAGGTGTGGTGAAGTGCACCTACAGTCCCAGCTACTCTGGGGGCTGGGACAGGACGATCCCCTGAGCCAGGAGTTAGAGTCCAACTGGGACAACATAGTGAGACCCTATCTCTAAAAATAAAAATTTAAAAGTATGACAAAATGCTTTTATCTGCATTAGAGAGATGTTTTAAAACTATGAGAAGATTAAAAAGTACTTTGAAAAGTTAAAGGCATAATGCTTATTATTTTTAACTGAGATGCAAACCTGCTTATGCATTTTGTGCTAGAATTTTCAATGGCATATAAGTATCCTGGCTGTTTTTAATTTTTTTTTTTATTTTTTTGAGATGGAGTCTCACTCTGTTGTCCAGACTGGAGTGTAGTGGTGTGATCTCAGCTCCCTGCAACCTCTGCCTCCCCGTTCATGTGATTCTCCTGCCTCAGCCTCCCAAGTAGCTGGGACTACACCATCATGCCCAGCTAATTTTGTTGTTGTTGTTTTATTTTTAGTAAGACAAGGTCTCACTGTGTCGGCCAGGCTTGTCTCAAACTCCTTATCTCAGGTAATCCACCCACCTCAGCCTCTCAAAGGGCTGGGATTACAGGTGTGAGCCACTGCGCCTGGCCTGTTTTAACAATATAAGGGTTACAGTGAGAAATATGGTCATTTAAAACTAATCATAAGATAAGGAATAAAAGAAAAAAAGGAGAAAAAAAGAAAAGTTAACCATAATCTTGTTACCCAAATATAAATGAGTAAAATTTTGACATATTTCTCTCTTTTATGCACGCAGTGTTTTAAAAAAAGTTGTAATGATGCTGTTTGTGTACCATTTTATGCCATTCTTTTTCATTTACAATTATAGCTAACTCATTCCTTGTGTTATTACTTTTGCAAGCATCCTTTTTAGTGTCCATGTAATACTGTTCTAAGTAAGTATACACATCACAGTTTGCATATGTATTACCCAGCTGTTGGACATTTAGGTGCTATTCAGTTTTCCTACATGTCAAATGATGCTGCAGTGATGTTCTATGCTGAAAGCTTGTTTTTCTGAATTTAAGTTTGTATCTTTGGGTCAGTGTCAGTATCTTCTGAGTAGTAATCCCTAAACTTTATGCCATTCATTCTATCACCAGCAATGTGTGAGAGTGACCATTCCATTGTCTTTTATTTTTTTTTAATCTGAATTTTTATCTTTTTGAGATGAAGTCTCACTCTGTCACCCAGGCTGGAGGGCAGTGGCATGATCTCAGCTCACTGCAACCTCCACCTCAGGGGTTCAAGCGATTCTGGCTAATATTTGTATTTTTAGTAGAGGTGGGGTTTCACCATGTTGGCGATGTTGGTCTCAAACTTCTGACCTCACTACATATGTGTGTGTGTGTATGTGTGTTTGTATGTATGTGTGTGTGTGTATATATATATATATATGTGTGTGTGTATATATATACACACACACATATCTACTATATACACACAATATATAGTGGGAACATATATATAATGGGTACCTTTTGGAAATTACATATAACAGTTCAGTAAACAAACATGGTTATAGAATTACCTTTTGCATATTTGGAGTCATGTTACACCTGTGGTCTTACTGTCTGCATTTTTTCGAAAATGTGTACTACTTGGTGGTATTTACGATGATTCTTTCAAGGGATGCTGAGTGTTCCATTGAAAATGTGCAATGTTTTAACTTTATTCTTTTATTGCTAGACTGATTTTACTTGATTGTTTGGTGCATATAGCTTTATTCCTTTTTTGAGATTATTTCTTAAACTCGTAGAACTGAGGTTACTTCTAACCTCACTTGATCAAGTAGGCAAAATATTTTATATCACATGACTCATATGTTTCCTATTCTTGCAAATTTGCAAATTTCACAAGTTTCAGGAGTTTACCAGTTTTAGTAATGTCATGGAAATTGTCAGCTAAAAAGTTTAAAATTTTTACTTAATAGGCAGAAACTTGTATTCTGTGTTTTAAATTTGTATTTATTTTATGACCAATTAGTCTGAGTGAGTATTAAAGAAAAATATCTATTTACCAATTATATTTATTCTTTTGTGATTTAGCTCTTCAGCTTTGTTTTCTGATTTTTTTTTGTGTGTGTGTGTGGTTTATTTACCTAACTGGTAACCTAACCTCTCTGGTATTTCTCATCATTTTCTTGGTAGTCATTGGAACTATGACCCAGTGAACTTTCCTCATGAAGGAGGGAACTAAAGCACCACAAATATTTTTTTCTCACAGATTATGCTTGAATTAAGAGGAATGTCATTAAACCATCTTGAAAAGTAGATTTGACTTAAGACAAAACTGTCCTCCATTTATAATGTATTGTCCCGGCACTTTTAGTAGATGGGTCTGTTTATATTGAATCTTACACTTTAAAGTGAAAGTAGATAGATAAATAGCTATGGTTTCTTCAATGAAGGGTAGTCTTTTCTTACAAGTGAACATAAACCTCAGTGATAACACCAAAATTAGTATAATAGGGACAAATTCAAGAAAAGGATTGGGAAGGTATTTGGGGTGAAGTTCCCTGTTTTTTCACCTTATTTTGGAGGTGAGTTGAGGAGTGGGAGATACTTGTTTCCATAGCAGTGTTTCCAGGATGATGTTCACCAACACCACTGGCTCACACTTTTCTTCAGAGCAATAGTAGACAAGGCTGGACAAATACAGATACATTATCATAAGGATTAGGTGGTCACATTCTAATGGGAATAGAGATTGGAAGAGAAGGCTAGCAGGAAGGGAAAGGGAGAAGAGGCTCACTGCAAGCTGGTCAAGATTTGAATACCGGGGTAAGATACCAACTTTGTAAAAAGCATATAGAAAATAGAGCAAAATAAAAATATACTGAAATATATTTAAACATTTCCCTACTGTTGGGTATTTGGGTGAATTGAGCTTTTTGCTCTAGGCGTAGGAGAAAATCTTTGTGAGGTAAGATTATGGGTAGCATAGCTTTATTCTCTTCATGGTTTCCAAGGTTTTGTAATTAGCCCATCTAACTTTAAGTACCAAGTAAAACATATTATGTTAAAGCTATGAGCACTAGTGCTTCCTTCTTTGTGTGATGTTTTCACGAAGCATTGTACCCAAGTAAATTTCTACATTCATATTTCTCTGCATAGCGTACTTCCTAAAAGATATAAATATAACGTCTAAGGTGGTACCTTCCAACCCTGCAGCTGTGATTTTATGATATTTGTATATATTTGTCATAAAAAAATACCTGTCAGTATCAAGCCAGGCTATATCAATAAAATGCAATGCTTAGCAAATACCACTCAATCCAGTAGTTCAGCACACAAAGCACAACATTTATTTTTAATTAAAAAAGAAGGAAATCTAATGTCTTGTAGAATTCACCAAGAGAAATCAGCAGTATTATTTCATCAATATAAATACCATAATTTGAAATTAGTAATTTAATAATTTCAGATAATTATAAGGCAATCAGAAATTGGTATTTGTAGGTACATTTGTTCTAAATAATTAGAATATTCCTTCTTGGTAATATTTTGTTTAAAGTATATGTGCCCTTTTAAAGGATATTGCTTTTCATGAGCCAGATTATTATTATTATTAACATATAAAGGCTAGTATTAAAAAAGTAACTGGGCCTGGTGCAGTGGCTCATGCCTGTAATCCCAGCACTTTGGGAGACCGAGGCAGGTGGATCACCTTAGGCTGGTTCAAGGTGGTGATACCCTGTCTCTACTAAAAATACAAAAATTAGCCATGCATGGTGGCGCGTGCCTGTAATCCCAGCTACTCGGGAGGCTGAGGCAGGAGAATTGCTTGAACCAGGAGTTGGAAGTTGCAGTGAACCGAGATTGTGCTACTGGACTCCAGCCTGGGTGACAGGATTTATCTGTCTAAAAAAAAAAAAAAAAAAAAAGTAACTGATGACCTGAAATTATGTCATATCCATTTTTAGATCTATATGTATACAATAATTAGGACATTGATTTGACTAGGGACCAAGGAGATAAACTAATGGACTTTGTCTTTTCTGTGTTTATTTTAGACATTTCAGAATTTAGAATGAAAAAAATAAAAAACTCTCACCTATAGCCTATTAAATTTTTTCCTGTGGAATTTGAGAACTGTATTGATCAAATGATGGCATTTCGAGAGTACATTTTTTTGTGTGTGTGTGTGTGGGGGGGGGTAAATTTGAAGAGTCTTACTTTATTAAGCAAACTTCATATTTGATTTTTCACGTGTTAAAATAGCCACGTTTCTTACAGATTGCTCTAGGGGAAGAATTCTTGGTTGTCTAAACACTGAGGTTGTCTCAATGCAAAGTTCAAGGAAATGAATTATAAGCTATGTTGTATTTTCTGCAAATGAAGCAGGTTACTATCAGTTCCTTTAAGTTTGCATGAAAGCTGGTACTGTGAACTACAAGTAGAGTCTTTGTATGAAATAATTCTGTTAGGTTCCTTTATAAAGTCAGGAAATGATGGAGAACTGAAAAGACTAACGAAATGTATTAGATACGAAAACCTCCTTTTCTCTCCATTGGTTGAAGGTGTACCACAAGCCAGAGTTTATATTCTTAGGGGAGGAGGACTCAGTGTGTTAGATTAATTTTTTAACAACCTTATACCGGTATTGTTAAACGTATTCTTTGTCTGAATTGTTGTGAATTTAATGGGCTATTCTATATGTTGGCAGGGGATATTAGTATGGGAATTGTAATGGAACATTTCAATCTGTATCTTTTTAGTTAGTTGAAAATAGGTTTTTTTTTTTTTTTGCAATTATGCTGCCCCAAGATATACCTGTAAGGGATTTAAACCTCTGAAAATGAGCAATTTTATTTTGCTCTGGGATATTTATAAGATAATTCCTAGCTAAAACACATACTCAAAATAGTATCTTGTTAGTAGAGTGATTAACGTCCACAATTTACATGTGAATTCTACCAAATGTATAGCCCTTAAAAGGTGCTTTTATTATTTCAACTACTCATGTGGTTCTGGCTATAGTTTTACTGATCTCTGCCTAGAGAGTATCGTGGAAGTTTGTGTGGTTAATGTCAGAAACTGGTTTTGGATCATCAGTACACTTGAGACGTCTAAGTACACGCTGCCATGTGATACGTAAACACCCTAATTTCCACACACCATTTCAGAATTAATAATGCAATTTTAACTGCATTTGATTTTTTATATTAAAGCAGTCTCAAAATCAGGGATAAAGGATTCAGACATTCAAAATGGAAGCCATTTATGTAATATTTTAAAATTCATTGAATGTCTTTATTAGGTACCCCACTAGCTTCTAGATATTTAAACTAATGATTACAATCCTAACTCCTCTAATACAAATGTATGGAAAGAGCTCTTGTCCTTGATAGATTTCTGCATTAAAGCAGCAGCTGTTGATTCATTGTCTGAGATCTCAGGGGCTCAGAGCAAATAGTTTGTTTCTTATACACTCTTGACAAAATCTTGCCTTTTCTCAGCTATTTAGTTGTCTAACTTTACCTTATTCTACTTTACTGTGACTAGAAGCTTTTCTATCACCTCTGCTTTTCGCAGTGGTAGGATGTGTTCCCAGTGCTCTAGTTTTCTCTTCCTACCTTGTTTTTTTTCAGGCTGGCCCAAGTATGTTTAAATTTTTGTGTGCACCGGGGGGAAGGGGGGGGGGGCGGCGCTATTGTTTAATTTTGACTTGGTCCTGAAGTTGTTCTAATTTTTCCTCTAACCTGGGCAGGAGTGACAGTGTTTCCTGGATGACAGTGTTTTTTTCCTTTTTTTTAAAAAAAAATTTTTATTGTACTTTAGGTTCTGGGGTACATGTGCAAAACATGCAGGTTTGCTGCATAGATATACACGTGCCATGGTGGTTGGCTGCATCCATCACCTTGTCATCTATATTAGGTATTTGTCCTTATGCTATCCCTCCCCCAGCCTCCCAACCCCTTAAAAGTCCTTGGTGTGTGATGTTCCCCTCCCTGTGTCTGTGTGTTCTCATTGTTCAATTCCCACTTATAAGTAAGAACATGCAGTGTTTGGTTTTTGGTTCTTGTGTTAGTTTGCTGAGAATGAGGGTTCCCAGATTCATCTGTGTTCCTGCAAAGGACATGAACTCATCCCTTTTTATGGCTGCATAGTATTCCCTGATGTATATGTGCCACATTTTCTTTATCCAGTCTGTCACTGACGGGCATTTGGGTAGGTTCCAAGTCTTTGCTATTGTGAACAGTTCTGCAATAAACATATTGCACACATCTTTATAATAGAATGATTTTAATCCCTCTTTTCATTATAGGACCAAAATCTGTTTTTAAAATCAGATCTATGTCTTCTTTTTTCTGATGTTCCTTGTATAAACAGTAGTGTTCTGTAAATAAATACACCAATTCTGAAGGCTTCCCAGCCTGTCCCTGTACGTTTACCTCTGCCTCTGACAGCTACCCTTTGAACAATTGTATTCCAGACATGGGTTTTTGTTTGTTTGTTTGTTTTTGAGACGGAGTCTCGATCCATCGCCAGGCACCAGGCTGGAGTGCAGTGGCGCAATCTTGGCTCAACACAACCTCCACCTCCCAGGTTCAAGCAATTCTCCTGCCTCAGCCTCCTGAGTAGCTGGGACTACAGGTGTGCACCACCACACCCAGCTAATTTTTTGTATTTTTAGTAGAGATGGGGTTTCACCATGTTGACCAGGATGGTCTCGATCTCCTGACCTCATGATCTGCCTGCCTTGGCCTCCCAAATTGCTGGGATTACAGGCATGAGCCATGGTGGGTTTTTATATTTCACACTTATGCCTTTATTTACAATAATTTCATGAAGTTTTCATAAACTCGGGCCGTCATCCCAAGTTCCAAAAGATGACATGTTCCTAATCGTACAGAGACTTGCTCATGTTTCTATTCTGCTGTCTGCCTGTTCACAGGGTCTAACATCTCATCCACCACCACTCTGATGCATTTCACAGCCTGGGGCTTTCAGGTCCCCAGTCAGCCTACACATCCAGCCACTTGAAAGCAGGCAGGAAAAGACCTGTCTAAGTCCATGCATGCGATCTTTTATATGATGTTCATGACTAGTCAGCGTTCTGACATGTCATAGAAAATGACCAACTCAAATCAACTCTTCTGTGATCAAAGCAACTCTTCTGGGGATGAGGAAAGGGGTGGGATGGGGAACGTGGAGGGAAGTATAAACAGACAGAAGTGCTGGGCTAGGAAGAGAACTGGAGGCTGACATATAAGCAGTTATATTTACTGTGTCTAGAGATGCTTTCTATACCTCTAAAGTAGTTTACTTACAGGGAATTTCAAATTCTGCTTGAGCTCACTTATTTCCCAACGAAATCAATGGTCTCCAGAAAATGCACACCCTTTAATATGTTTATCTGTTTCATGCTGACTTGAACATTTCCCTTGTTTCACCTTCTAATGAGCTACTCTACTAGCTGAAGTGCGAAAGTCTCACCTTGAAGGCATGGTAGTCATGAAGAATTGCCAAGCTCTCAGTGCTCATTGGTAGTGAACAGAGCTGAACCTAGGAAGGGTAGTGGGCAGAGGTTAAAGCAAGGGCATGGAGTTAAGGGATAAAATTAGAGAGAAGATGAGGGATGAAGGAAAACCAAGCACTCGTGGGGCTTAGGCAGAGGGTCCTGAATGGCTGACCATGGTGTCAGCCATTTTCTTATCCTTGCCAAATAATCCTAATGCTTTTAACTTTTCTTCATTGATTATATATTTTTTGTTGATAAAATGTTCTGAAATTGCATTTTTTAATGAACATCTGCCTCATTAAAGAACCAGGGTTGGTCCATCCCCTCAGAAGCCCCAAATATATGGGCAAATGTTTATGTTCAGTGAATCCTGGATTCTGACACTAGAGGTCTTGTTGTCCATTACTCCCGTGTTGTCAGAAGCACTGGAAAGTCATCCTAAACCACGGAACCAAGTTCTGCTTTTAAAACTCCTAAGAAGGGATTTTTATTGCCTCCTTTCATGATCCATTTCTATGTTTATTGTTCCTTCCTAAGACCGAAGTCTTCATTTATCTCACACCTGCAGTGCTTTCTTTTTCCCTTTCCTTAAAGATGGAGAGCAAACACCATCTCTATGTAGATAATTTGACAGTTATTAATTCTTTCCTTCAAACTGTTCTTACCCTTGCCAAGTAATCCTAATGCTTTTAACTTTTTTTCATTGATTGTATTTTTTGTTGATAAAATGTTCTGTAATTTGGGTAGTGGGTTGGGGACTTGTATTTGGGCCCTTATTACATGCCTGGAGTTGTTTTAGTTATTGCATATGTATTAGTGGATTTGATTCTCCCTGCTGCCCTATGAGACAGGGTATCATGCTCGCTTTAAAAGTAAAGAAATTGCATCAGACATTTTCGGTGGACCCACACAGAAATTTTAAATTTTTTTATGTTAACTTTTGTTTTTCTCAAAGTAGTTCTTGCATCTGGATTAAAATCAGTTGGGGCTAAAAGGCTAGATGTACTAATAGAAAACACATAGCCTGCACTCACATGTGTCAGGCACAGTTCAAAGTATTTGGTAAACCTGAACTCATTTAATAATCACAGCAAACTTACTATTATTGTCTCTGTCTTACAGATGGGACACTGGGACATAAAGAAGTTTATTTAGTTGCCTGAGTTCTAGACCTAAGAAAGTGATGGAGCTGACAGTTAAACAAGTGGTGACAAGGTGCGGTGGCTCATGCCTTTAATCCCAGCACTTTGGGAGGCTGAGGCAGGTGGATCACAAGGTCAGGAGTTTGAGATCAGCCCTGCCAATATGGTGAAACTCCATCTCTACTAAAAATACAAAAAGTAGCCGGGCATGGTAGTGGGCGCCTCTAGTCACAGCTACTCATGAGGCTGAGGCAGGAGAATTGCTTGAACCTGGGAGGCGGAGGTTACAGTAAGCTGAGATCACGCCATTGCACTCCAGCCTGGGCAACAGAGCAAGACTGTCTCAAAAAAAGAAGAAGAACAAGAAAAAAAAAGTCAGTGTAGAGTAAAGATTCTATGTCCCTGTTCTGCTTACAATGGAAGTGGTAGTCGCCATGACCGACTCCTCTCTGTACCTGGTTCCTCTTTCCAGAGACAATTATGTATTCTTTTTGATACCTTTTTTTTCTCATGTTTACCTCTGTTTCTATTTAGCTCTGACACATCCTTTTCCTTCTTATTTCCTGCCCCAGCCTTTTAATCTTATTGTCTCAGTCTCATACTTTCTAATTCATCAGCATTGACCTTTTTGTAACCATGTTATTTTTGATTATTTAGGAATCAAGTTGTTTATAATTATTGCATGTTTTTCTGATTAATTTTTATTTTCCTGGGACAAATATTTGCCTTATTTTTCATTTTCATGGTTGTCTCTACCCTTATTTTCCTCAGGCATTCCATCCAATGTCACATACCTCTTGATATTTTTTTCCAAATTTCACATTTATTGGATATCTCACGAAATCCATTTTTTTTCCTAAAGCTCTTTCTCTCTAGATACCCTCTCTTCCATTCCAGAAGTGACCAGTCATTCTCTGGGTCTGCTGCATTGCTCTATTCTGGGACTCTCCATAAAACGTGTTCTTTTTTTCTTGGACTCCACATCTTCCATGTCTTAATTTACTCCCTTCCATATTATGTACATGTTCTAGTTACTTATTGCTGCATAAAAAACCACCCAAAAACTCGATGGCATGAAGCATTTTCTGATTTACAGCATTCAATGGGTTAACTGCATTGTTCTTCTGTGCCATGGGCTAGTGGCTGGGAAGCTGGCATGTCTGCAGTCATTGCAGGGTTTGAATGTTCTGCACAGTGATGGCGGCTTCCTCACACAGCTGGGGGATAGTGCTGGTTATTGGCTGGGAGCTCAGCTTGATCAGTCAACCAGAGCAACTATGCATGGCCTCTCCATGTGGCTTGGACTTTTCACAGCACAGCAGCTTGGTTATGAGGTGGAGCATCTCAAGTGTGAGCTTTTTAAGATGCCCTGAGGAAATCTGCAAGCCTTCTTATAATCTAACTTTGGAAGACCTAGAACACCGCTTTTGCTATATTGTTCAAGAAAATCACTAAGGCAGGAATGGATTCCAGGGGAGGAAATTAGACATCTCTTTATGTGAAGAGAGGTATGTGGACAGAAAGAGGGAAGAACTGGTTGGCAGCTACCTTTGAGATTAGCTACCATGTTAGGGTAAAACTGCTGTCCTAAATAAAGCCCGGAATTCTGGTGACATAAACAATATCATTTTATTCCTGCTCATATTTCTCTTCTCTCTCCTTCTATTTTATGGCTATCTATTCCCCTAGAGCATTGGAGTTATCTTCTTTTAGCTGGAGGATGGAGAAAGAATATAGGAGACACCTCTGCTTCTTAATCACTTTGTTCCAGAAACAACACACATCACTTCTGCCCCATCGCATTGCGCAATATTGCTACAACCAGTTGTATGGCCAAACCCAGACACAAAGGGAGCTGGGAAGAATAGTCCATGGCTGGGTAGCAGGTACCCAAGAAAAGCTCTATGGATGGAAGGGAGATTATGATTCCTGATGAATAGCTAGTTGTCTCTGTCAGGCTTCTTTGCAAGAACATAACTCCCAACAGCTTCTTGACAAAAATGGCTAGGAGAAACATATTTTGATCATTGTGCATCAAAAAATGACTTAGCCTGGCCTTTCATTTGATGAATAGGTTGACTGGATAAAGAATTTTCTGTTAAAATAATTGTCTTTTACTTTCGAAGGCTTGCTTCACTGTGTGATACCAATTTGATTCTTGTTCTTTGAATGTGAATTGCTTTTGTCTCTCTGCAAGACTGGAAGATCATCCACTAATCCCTGGGTTTTGGGATATCAGTTTGCTAGAATTTAACATGCTGTTTTCATTTATTGTGCTGGGTCACTTCGTGGGCCCTTACAATCTTGAAACTCACGTGCTTCATTTATGAGAAAATTTCTAGCATTATTTATTTGATAAATTTCTTCTTTTTTTCTTTCTCTCATTTTTTTCTCTTACAGAAGTTACTAGCTGTTGTATGTCTTGAATTAATTATCTGATTTTCTCTTTCTTTCCTCTTTGTCTTTTAGATCTACTTTCTAGATGATTCCCCCAATTTTACCTTTCAACAGTTCTACTGAATCAAAATGTGTAGCTATTCAGTTTCAACAAACATTCTTTCTTATTTTCTGGATTTTACCTTCCCAGAGCATCTTGTTCTTGTTCATAGAACACATTATGTTCTCTTACATTTCTGAAGATATTACTTATGTTTTTAAAAAGCTATTTTAAAGTTATGGTTTCTCCTATGTCTTCCAGAGCCCTGCTGTCTTATTTCGGTCTGTCCATTTTCACATCAGAGTCTGTTTTTACATATCTAGTGATTTTGTTTTCCTGCTTATTCACATTTGACAGTAACTAATAAGAATTCAGTGATTAAAAGGCCAATCAGGACCTCTGGGTAGGGATAGCTTTCCCCTGATAAGCCCCACTATAGGATAGTCTAGCAGCAAGTGGCCCCTTTTGTTGGGAAATCTCCCACAGCCGGAACTTAGAAGTCTTTTCTCTGGTTATTCAGTTTCAGCAAACATAATCCCCTGCTTGTCTGCCAGGCTGCTGGTGTTTTTGGAGCAGGGAAGGGCAAGATGTCTGGGGTAATGGCTGTCTCTTATTATTTCTATTTTCAGCCCTTGTGCTTCAACCTTGCCTGAACTCTGCTTGTTTATTCCAAAGACTTTATGGTTTAATTCCTTCCCAGGACCAACCTCAAGATTTCTCGTGGGAGTTGCATGGGGTGAGGTGGTCTTTGACTGGCTGCTCAGGGTTGAGAAGAGACAGCTGGGGCCTGACCAGGCATCTTTGGGTTTCTTTGTTTATATCCATGTGCTTTTCCCTGGCTAACTCCAGTCGTTTCTCCAAAGGCTTCTTTCCCATTAGTATTCTCTTCTGCAGCATTACTGGTTTCCTTCACTGCTAAGCCAATTGCCACTCCTCTGTCTGCTTTGTGCCTCTACAGTTTTTGAAATATTTCAAATACTGATGTCTTCTGTCCCATTCAGTTTGCCCTTGTGAAGTTTTAGCTTTTCACACCTTTATTCACATTTAGCCAGGTTTTAAGAGGGGCAAAAGGGAGGTGATTCCATTACCTGCAGGGTTTTATGCAGTCAAGTAGGCCCATGTTTAGCTCCTAAATTTGTCTCTTTGGGTTAAAATTACAGGCCTATACTTTTTCCTAAAGCACTAACCAGGAGTGGCTTCCAGCAGCATCTATTCCAGGTACTGGGAGCATCCTTTCCCTATCTGTATTTATTGTAAAACTTTTTCTTTTTCGAAAGATAATGAGGAGTTTCCAGATGTTTCCATAACAATGAGGAGTCTGACTATGAATAGTAGATTATGGATCTGTGTTACTTGGTCTTATGTACAATAGCAAAAGCATCTGGAGTCATAAAGATCTGGTTGTGAATCCCAGCTTTCCCCGTGTGGGACTTGAGGAAATTTGCTCAACTTCTCTGGACTTTCATTTCCCTATCTATAAAGTACTATTAATAAATACTCTGCAAAGATATTGTGAGGATTTAAGGTAATGATGGTTGAAAGTGGTCTTGTAGTAAGGTTTAATAAATTGTAGATGTTTTTACTATTACTAAAGTATTACCCTGACTATTAGTAAATAGAACATTTCTAGACCCACTGGCAAATATTGTCAGCTCAAAACAACAGGACACTAGCAGACAATGACTATTTAAAGAAAAACCTCATTTAAATGCTTGAGAAAAGCTATCTCCTTATCTTTCCC
The DNA here is from genome assembly GCA_963573925.1 of Callimico goeldii. Taxonomy (NCBI): domain Eukaryota; kingdom Metazoa; phylum Chordata; class Mammalia; order Primates; family Cebidae; genus Callimico; species Callimico goeldii. Next base: position 49,885 of record CAUYOR010052680.1, read on the forward strand.
ATAAATCTTCTTTGCTTCTCATAATGCAGAAATGAGTTCCAGGCTTGGAGATAGCAATATCAGGGCAATATTTTATAGTGTTATTGCATTTTGTATCCAAACATGCCCTGAGGATTTTATAAGCAAAAATGAAATTTCTTCACATCCCTGTGGCATCGGCATTTCATTACTAAATTTATAGACGATAAACAGTGACTCACAAAAAATGAAAACGTTCTCCCCCAACCTTGGCTATGAGTAATGGAATTCAGCAGAAAATAGCTCTCCATGTACCTCCAGTGAACCTTATATTCAAGTTTTGCAATCTGAATACCCCCGAGTACCTAGAGAGTCTTGTGAAAAGTGAGATTAAAAGTAACCTTTCCATAAAGATACAAGGTATTTATTGGGGTTGAAATGGGGAAAAGGGAGAAGGGAACTGGAGGGAGAATCATTGAAACGTAATGTTGCAAAAGCTGGGTTTTACTGCAATGCAATGGAAGAGGTATGAATGGGAGAGAGTTTACCTAATAGAAAGAGTGTTCTGCTACACCCTTTTTTGAAATATTTCAAATACTGATGTCTTCTATCCCATTCAGTTTGCCCTTGTGAAGTTTTAGCTTTTCACACCTTTATTCACATTTAGCCTGGTTTTAAGAGGGACAAAAGGGAGGGTGATTCCATTACCTTCAGGGTTTTATGCAGTCAAGTGGGCCCACGTTTAGCTCCTAAATTTGTCTCTTTGGGCTACAATTACAGGCCTATACTTTTTCCTAAAGTATAGGAAAAAGTGACTTAAAAAAATTTTGCTCTGTGACTTAAAAAAATTTGCCTTATCTACAAGGATTCTTCTGATTAGCAGTTGTGGATCTGATTACATCATTCAATTTAATAAGTGTTAGTTGTCTACCTACTCTGTGCTAGCTGTACTCAATACCAGAACTCTACTGATTTTTCTCTTTACCCAGAAAGAAATCTCAGCTCTTCTAACACATTTTTATAGTTCTAATATGTTCATAAATTAAATTTTAGATTAGTTAGTTTCTGCTAATGCAATATTGATTAATCATTATTTGTGCAAAGCTTCACTAGGCAGGATCAGTGAGGGCTTCAAAAAGGAATAAAGATGAAATTCTTGTTCCTACAAAGCTTACACTTTGGGAAAAGGTAGACATCAACAGATTGAACTTTAATCCAAATAATATGATAATACGTACTCTGAAGGAGGTTTAAAAAAAATCCACAGTAGAGATATGAGGAAGAGAATTACTCTGTTTTGGAAGAACCACGGAAAGTTGCACAGAGGAGATGATCTCTAGACTAAGCATTAAAGGAATATGTGCAATTTTTATGAGAGAAAAAAAGGAAAGAAGTTCTGGGTAGAGAGATTAGCATAAACCAAGACAGGATATGAACATTTGGGGGAATAATGAATAGGAGTAGAATGTGTCTGGTGGAAAAATAGGAGACAATTGAAGAGAACCACTTGTTTTTTGAGTGCTTCATTATCCTCAACTGCAAAAAGAGGTAACATAAAAACATTTACACTAAGTTGTCTTCAAACTATGCAACTTGTTGGTTTTTTATTTTTAATAGAGAGTAGGTCAACTTAAAAAAAATCGCTGTTGAATTGGAGTAAGGCCAATCAAATATCTGGAGAGGATAGCATCATTTAATTAGGCATAGGGGAATCTCTGATTGAGAGAAACTTGACTCTATTCTCTTTTAGTTCGACTTAAAAATTCAGAGGGAAAGACTAACTGTCCAAGCTTGGAACAGGTGCCACCATATATTTGACCAAATACTCTGGAATGAAATGTGAGATTTCTAAGATGGCTACTTTCATTTCAGTGCTTGGTTATGGTAGGGTCAAAAAGCAAAGCCAGGAGAAATGCATTGGGAAGTGTGATGCTGTATAGTTCAGAAAAAACTTAACCTACCACTGTAACTTCCCTAAATTCCACGGCTAGTGAGTTGTGAAGCTGCCATTTGAATGCTAAGCCTTATCTTTCTAATGTTTCTTGCTTCTTAAATGAAAAATGAATGTAAATTTTAGATATTTGCAGACTTCATTTCAGATGATATATTTTTCAGTTATAAAATTTTTATTTCATTCTATTATTACTTTTTTTACTAAGATTCTTTGTTCATCCACTGTATGTTTCTTTGTCTTTAAATTCTTAAACATGACCTTGTCCTAATGTGTGTTTCATCTCTAGATTGCTTTCTCTTTTTGGCTACAGTTCACATTTTCTTGCTCCTTTGCATGTCTAAGCATTTTTTATTTTTGGTTGTATGCTGGTTATATCTACTGCTACGAGTTGAGAGTCTGGATTTTACTGTCTTCTGTTAAAGACTGAGTTTCATTTTGCCAGGTAGCACATTTACTAGTGGGTCGGCTGGACCTTCTTGATTGATTTTCCAGTTTTGTTAGGGTGATGTGTTCATTTCCTAGGACTTCTTAATAAATGACCACAAACATGATGACTTGAAACAACAGAAATTCATTTTCTTACTATTCTGGAGGCCAAATCATGCTCCGGCAGGGCTGCACTCCCTTGGAAGACTCTAGGGGACAATCCTTCCTTGTCTCTTCCAGTTTCTGGTGGCTGTAGGTATCCCTTGGCTTGTGGATTCCTGACTCCAATCACTGCCTTCATCTTCACCTGGTTTTCTCCTCTGTGTCTGTCCTTTTTTTCTGTCTCTTGCAGGGGTGCTTGTCATTGGAGTTAGGGCCCACCCAGCTATTTCAGGATGATGAGGTCCTGGAATATTTTAAACTTGATTACATCTTAGAAAACACTTTTTTCAAATAAAGTCATATTCACAGGTGTTGAAGTTTTGAACATAGAAGTATTTTTGGCAAGACTACTTTTCTTGTCTTTTTTGAAATATATACTTTAAGTTCTGGGGTACATGCGCAGAACCTGCAGGTTTGTTACATAGGTATACATGTGCTATGGTGGTTTGCTGCACCCATCAGCCCATCATCTACATTAGGTATTTCTCCTAATGCTATCCCTCCCCTAAACCCCTACCCAACAACAGGCCCCAGTGAGTGATGTCCCCTTCCCTGCATCCATGTGTTCTCAACTCCCACTTATGAGTGAGAACATACAGTGTTTGGTTTTCTGTTCTTGTGTTAGTTTCCTGAGCATGATGGTTTCTAGCTGCATCCGTGTCCCTGCAAAGGACATGAACTCATCCTTTTTTATGGCTGCAGAGTGTTCCATGGTGTATATGTGCCACATTTTCTTTATCCAGTCTATCATTGATGGGCATTTGGGTTGGTTCCAAGTCTTTGCTATTGTGAACAGTGCCACAATAA
>CAUYOR010052685.1:0-43990 GCA_963573925.1 Callimico goeldii
AAAAAATTAGCTGGGCACAGTGGCGCATGCCTGTAATCCCACCTACTCGGGAGGCTGAGGCAGGAGAATTGCCTGAACCCAGGAGGCGGAGGTTGCGGTGAGCCGAGATTGCGCCATTGCACTCCAGCCTGGGTAACAAGAAGGAAACTCCGTCTCAAAAAAAAAAAAAAAAAAAAAAAAGCCAAATTCATGCTCCATGCATAAAGCAACCTTCTCTACACAGCAGACAGATTTGTGACTTATTTAGATTTGCTTTTGGCTTGAATTTCGTATTTTCCTTGCTGTGGATGCTCCATTAATTTCACTGCTTTGTAAATAAACACCCTAGTCAGAAGCCTCAAGGAAGCATTATGGATTATAACATCGAAATAAATCATAGAAATTAGTCTAAATGTTCAACAACATAATCAAATACATTAGCATACATTCAAATGCCGAACTATTAATCTAATATCTAATATAATCTAACATAAATGCTTTCAAAGAACAATAACAGAATATAATGTCAAATAAAAAAACAGGGTCAATACTCTATAAGGCGTAATTACAAGTTTGAAATCTAAAACCCACGTGCATTCAACTGGAAAATACAATTTCAAAAGTAGGAGAAGGAGAGATTGGAATTTTTTTCTTTATATTTCTGTTTTCTAATTTTTTTAAATAATGAAGGCTTTTCCCTTTTATGATGAAAGAAAAAAAGACATTTAAAAGGTTAAGAGTGTTTTTTTATTGTCACTCCCCATTCCTGTTAGCAAATGAGTAGGCCTTTTTGGGGACAATGTAATATAGGAGGCTAGAGATGTACATCTCCACTGATACAAACTAACAGAAAGTTTCTCTGAAAATTCATTTAGATCAGGACATATTTAGTACCAAGAAATGTAGACTATAATAGGGCCGGGCGCGGTGGCTCACGCCTGTAATCCCAGCACTTTGGGAGGCTGAGGTGGGAGGCTTACGAGGTCAGGAATTCGAGACCAGCCTGACCAACATGGTGAAACCCCATTGCTACTAAAAATACAGAAATTAGCAGGGCATGGTGGCACCTGCCTGTAATCCCAGCTACTCAGGAGGCTGAGGCAGGGAAATCGCTTGAACCCAGGAGGTGGAGGTTGCAGTGAGCTGACATTCATGCCATTGCACTCCAGCCTGGGCGAAAGAGTGACACTCCATTCAATAAAAAAATAAAGAAGAAGACTATTATATTATAAAATAAGAGTTTGTGGTCCTGAAACAAGGTCTTTCTGCCCACGCTTTCTCTTCCTATTCTTTGTGCTGGTGTCTGCCGTTGTAAGGGGTTACACACAGACTCTCTCCCACTCTCCGTGCTGGTACAGTGCTGGGTAGAGGAAGATTTTTCGTCCTTCATGATGATGCTACCCAGTGTGCTGACTGTGTTGTTGCAGGGTGTGATGTTCTGGAAACAGAAGGGCTAACCCTGGGCGTGCGCCAGACACGTTGCTGCTGCCTGGTGCCGTGTCAGACTCACCTTGCTCCAAAGAACACACCTCATTCCTCCTGTCCCTTTTAACCTGCATTGTCAGGGCTGTGTGGATTGATAGAGCACAAACCTGGGAACCAGAAAGCAGCCCCTCACTGCTTGGCTGCACTCCAAAATGGTTTTCACTCGATTCAGATCATCATTTTATTTCTGTCTCTGAAGGGCCATGTGGAATGGCAAGAGCCAGCTTCATTGCTGCACGCCTGCTCTGGCAGCGGCTCTCCTTGTTCCCTGCACATGCAGCTCTGGAGTTCGTTTTCCACCTTTTCCTCCTTTCCCTTCCCACCGCGACCTACCTGCTTCCTATGAAACTCTGTTTTGTCCAATTATTAGTGAAAGTCGCACCAAAAAGGGCAGTGTAAAATAGTACTGCCTGTCAGGTGGATCTGACTAACGGCAAACACATTACTGAAGGAAATATAGTGCAGTGAAAGCTTGAATCATTTGCCATCTTCCTGTAAAAAAAAAACCAAAACCCTCTGCGGGATGGTTGAGTTGCTCCTAGTGAATCCCTGATTCATTAACGAGGGGCTCACTGGTAGTCAAGGTCCAGAAGTCATTTAAAAGGCAAAGTGCACCTCTACTGTGAACTTGAAAAAGCAAAAGGCTATCATTGCCAAAAGCCGTGATTTAAAAGACCAGAGATAACGCCCAAATTGAGCCATCGCTATAATGTGACAAAAGAATATGTCCCACCTTGCCTGGCCAGCTGGCTCAGGTAACTCTCCAGGTCACTCACGCCGTGGCCGGTGAAGTAACTGTAATACTGGAAAACAGTGACGACTTCCGAGGACAGGCTGGGGGAAAGCAGAGGCTCAGCCCGGTCCAGAATTTGGGACACCAGAGTTCGAAACACTGTTTGGAAGGGAAAGACACAGAAGCTTTAAATATATGGCCATTCCTTCATTCAACTTTTTATTTATTTATTTCGGAGTCTCGCTCTGTTGCCCACACTGGAGTGCAGAGGTGCGATCTCAGCTCACTGCCAACCTCTGCTTCCCAGGTTCAAGAAAATTCTCCTGGCTCAGCCTCCCAAGCAGCTGGGACTACAGGTACATGCTGCCAGGCCTGGCTAATTTCTTTTGTATTTTGCTAGAGATGGGGTTTCACCCCAGGCTGGTCTTGAACTGCTGAGCTCAGGCAATCTGCCCACCTCTGCCTCCCAAAGTGCTAGGATTACAGGCGTGAACCACTGCTCACAGCTATTCTTATTTTTTTTAGAGATAGGGTCTCACTTTGTTGCCCAGGTTGGTCTCAAACTCCTGGGCTGAAGCAGTCCTCCTGCTCAGCCTCCCAAGTAGATGGAATTGCAGGCATGAGCCATCACACCTGGCTCAATAAGCTGTTTATCTTTTACTGCAGTTGAAGATAGAGTGGAATCGGTGAGTAAGCAGCTAGATGGTTTCTGCACATGTGCACACCTGTGTAACTGCCATTTACATCAAGATACGGAGAGGGCCCGCGCTCCATAAGGTTTTCCTGTGCCCCTTCCCAGGCGATAGCTACCCTTCCCTTCCCTTCCCTTACATATATTATATACAATGAATAAATATCATATATGTGTGTGTAGGAGAGAGATAAAAAGGAGGAGTGAGAGAAAAGTGAGAGAGGAAAAGAGAAGAAAGGAAGGAAAGAACGAAGGAAAAATTAAGGGAAGAGAAAGGACAGGAGGGCCACAAATAGGCACCTAACAGTCTGACTTCTCCCAACATGAATCAGTTTTGCCTGTTCTTGAACTTCACGTAAATGGAGTTACGTGTATGTACTTTTGGTGTCTTGTTCTTTTACACAACAAAGCATCCGTGAGATTCATCCAAATTATTGCTTATAGCTACAACATTTTTTTAAAAAAATTGCTGGCCCAGGGCAGGTGCAGTAGCTTACAACTGTAATCCCAGCACTTTGGGAGGCCGAGGCGGGTGGATCACTCTTAGGTCATGAGTTCGAGCCCAGACTGGCCAACATGGTGAAACCCTGTTTCCACTAAAAGTACAAAAATTAGCTGGGCATGGTGGCGCGTGCCTGTAGTCCCAGCTAATCAGGGGCTGAGACAAGAGGATCACTTGAACCTGAAGGGCGAAGGCTGACATGAGCTGAAATCATGCCACTGCACTCCAGCCTGGGCAACAGAGTGAGGCTCCACCTCAAAAAAAAAAAAAAAATTGCTGGCCCAGTGCAGTGGCTCATGCCTATAATCCTGGCACTTTGGGGGGCCAAAGTGGGACAATTGCTTGAGTCCAAGAGTTCAAAACCAGCCTGGGCAAGTGGGTAAAACCCCGTCTCTACTGAAAGTACCAAAGTTAGCCAAGCGTGTTGGCATCTGCCTGTAGTCCCAGTACAAACGGGCCAAGGGGGAGAATCTCCTGAGCCCAGGATGTCGCGGCTGCAGTGAGCTGTTATCACACCACTGTATTCCCCCTGGGGGACAGAGTTTGTCTCTATTTTTTAAATCGCTGTGTAATACTTGATGCTATGAGTATACTATGATTTATGCATTGTGTTGTGGGCGTTTACGTTGTTTCCAGTTTTTGGCTCCTGTGGGTGAAGTTGCTGTGAACCCTCTAACGAATGCCCTTCCTTGTGAACATAGCAGTTCTTTGTCTTTACTTGTTTGGGAGTGAATTTGCTGCATCCAACAGTGGGGCATATTGAGCTTTAGAAGCAGCTGCCGAGCAGTTTTTCCAAAGTGATTGCTGCATTTGACGCTGTCATACTGGTGACGTTGTAATCAAAGAAGTATAGTATGGAAAGAACAATACATGAAAATGTAGTAGCTTTATTATGATTGAGATGGAGTCTCACTCTGTCACCTCGGCTGGACTGCAGTGGTACGCTCTCAGCCGCCGCAGCCCCTGCCTCCTGGGTTCAAGCGCCTCTCTTGCTGGTCTCCCAGGTAGCTAGGGTTACAGGCATGCACCATCATGCCTGGCTAATTTTTGTATTTCTAGTAGACATGGAGTTGCGCCATGTTAGACGCGCTGGTCTCCAACTCCTGACCTCAGGTGAATCCACCTGCCTCAGCCTCCCAAAGTGCTGGGATTAACTGATGTGAGCCACTGTGCCTGGCCAAAATGTAGTAGCTTTAAATGTCACTGCTGATATTCTGAATTAAAACACGTTCAACATCTTTCTTTTCTTAAGTCTGAGTAGACGATGTTTTCCCTGGACAGTACAATTCTGTTTTCAGGGCTGGCCTTTTGTGTGCTTCCCATCTGCAGGCAAAGGGTAGAGGACCCCTGCACCCCCACCCCAGTGCCCACTCTCACTGAAGGACAGGAATTCTCTTTCTACTGCTGCCTCATACCTGGGTCTGCAAGTCCTGGATACTCTTTGTTGACAGTTCTGGCAAAGCTGGCCTCCAGCTGCTTAATCACTCTGTCTGCTGAGCTGTGGTACACACCAGTGGGGCTGCAGCACTTGGTCCAGAATGACAGCAGAGACAGCTTTTTGTGAAACTCTGGTATGGCTGGAAGAGAAGAGCAACCGTCATCTCATGACACATTTGAAATGAAGCAGAGGGAGACGTGTTGGGGAAAGGGTGTGTGTGTGTGTTCTTTGGGAACTTTTTTTTCTCCCCATAATACTACATAAAAATGTAGTAGCTTTATTATTATTATTGAGATGCCATCACACTCTGTGACCTTCAGTGGAGTAGCATGATCTCGGCTCTCTGCAACCTCTGCCTTCCAGGTTCAAGCGATTCTTCTGCCTCAGTCTCCCAAGTAGGTGGGATTACAGGCATGTGCTACCACACCTGGCTAATTTTTGTATTTTAGTAGAGAAAGAGTTTCGCTGTGTTGGCGACCAGGCTGGTCTCCAACTCCTGACCTCAGGTGATCCACCTGCCTTGGCCTCCCAGAGTGCTGGGATTACCAATTCCCACGTGGTTGGTAGATGGCCTGAGGGATAAAGAAGTTATGACAAGAAACTCATCCTGCCTGGGGAGCAAAGGAAATGGAGCAAATGCAAGGCTGTTCGCTGTCAGTGTTGGGAAACAGAAACTCTACCCTTGGGAGACATTCCAATCGTGGGATTTCCTGTAACTCCACGCAGAAATCATACAGATCAGAGACTCAAACTTCAGGAGAGGTTCCTGAAGGGGACGGGAGGTAGCAGTAGGTGGCTGGAGGACATTTTTACCCTGCCCAGGTGTTCTCTGACTGAAATGACCGAACAGCATGGTGCCAGAGGGTGCAGGAACAATGTTTCACTTGAATGTGTTACCATCGTGAGGAGGGGGCTGGGAGAGGAGAGGACACAAGTCACTGGCGGCCTGAATGTCCTGCCCCTCTTCGTGCCCCTCAGAGACCAGCCAAGGTCACCTACTTCTAGTGGGAATGGATTTGGGAGGCAGAAGTGTACAGGGAGAAGACAGAGGACGTTTTAAGCTTAATCAGAGATAACCTGGAAGACCCTATTTCTGCTGAGTATCTGATATGGAAGAAGACATAAATTCTGGTCTCTGCAGAAGTGCCCCATCACCAGATCACACACATTCAAAGGCATCTTTCCTGTTTCAATTTCCTCCTTTAAAACTCTTAGATTCGGGAGCTCTCCTGGGGGCATTTGCATCCATGTATTTGCACCTTTCCCCAGGAGGGTCTGGTAGCATCTTCCATTTGATAGCCGCTATAGGAGTTGTCTTAGCCAGCACCAGGGAGCAAGAACAATCCTAGTCATCTGTCCCTGAAGGGAGCTGTACCAGCAGAAAGGCTGTGAAACTCTGCCTGTGAAGTGGATGCTGTTTCTGTTTCTGTGTCTGACTTCTGGAGGTGGAGGCCCTCTGGGAAAAACTGTGTCTGCTGCTTTGCCTCAGCATGCCGAAATGTGATGCTAATGAGCCCGATCTGTTTGAAGACCTTTCTCAGTCCTATGACCTAAGGATGCTTTTCTGTTTTCCCAACAAGGCAATGAACACGTGTAGGGAGTGGGCGGGGCTGGTGGCGTCATCGCTTACGTGAGTAGCGGTGTAATTGGCAGATGCTCACCTTCCACAACGGAACTGATGTTTCCTACGTTCTCATCACTGACGGCTGCGAGTTTCTCCATCACCTGGATCTGCCTAGAAAGCTTCTCTAAGAGACTTCTTGCCACAAACGGGGTTTTGCTTGAGAAAACAATTTGCTGGTAAAACAAACAAAACCACCGTTTCAATTATGTTGTTTTCGGTAGCGCTTTCTCTGCCCAGCCCCGTCCTTCCTGAATGTGGTGATGACACTATGTAAACGCAGGCAGTGTTTCCTTCCGGCTTGATAATTGTTCTCATTCCACGCCAGTTACATGTCTGAGGAAATCAGACATGTTTTTGCCGCTCTGTGTATTTTCACGCCTGCATAAATTCTGGAACTTTCTCAGTAGTAGGGCTACAAGGTTACTATAAAGCTGCCTTCCCTTTTATGTATTGTGAATCTTGATATTACCTTTTGAAACATGAGCGACTGTTTAGGCTGGTGTATAAGCAGAATAGATTTGTCTTAACAAATGCAGTCATTTTTCACAGCATGGTTTGATGTTTGTGTGTGTGTTCAAGCCGAAAATTAAGAGCAGTTTAAATAAGAATGATAATTACAATCAGAGTTGTCTCTTGATAACAAATGGGTGCTTACTGTGTGCGTGGCACATGTCTGAGTCCTGTCTAAGTGTTAGCTCATGTTATTTCTATTAACTACCCAATGGGGTGGCTCCTATTGATATCCCCATTTTACTGATGAGAAAATTGAGGCACAGAGAGGTAAAGTAACCCACCAGAGGTCACGTAAGTTGTAAGTGGGTTCACTTGTGTGTAGTTCATAAGCATGAGAAGGCCCAAGAGAGGGAAGAACATAAGTCACCTGCTGCCCAGTGGTTCTGCTCCTTTCGGTGTCTCTCAGAGACCTGTCGTGATCACCTGATGGGCGCAGGTGCAGAATGCAGACCTGTACTACCTTGCTGTATTATCTAAGTATTCGGACTCTAAAACAAATAGGATTTTCAAGTGCAAAAGTCTAGTGCAGCAATTATGTACTAACACCTTTCCTGTGAGTAAATACAATAGCAATGAACTGCTTTATTTTGAGAATAATCGTAGTGATGATGATTCCTAGAAAATGCACATCTTTATCTCTCTGTGATTATATACCTGGTGAGAAGGGAAGCCCACGCATGAGTCAATGCAAGTGAGAAATTAACTTTCTAATCCTCACTCCTTCAACCTACGTCTTTATATCCACCTCTTCTGTTTTTGTACCATTGCTCATCCCCACAGAAAGGCTGAACTGTTGGAATCACGGCCCTGTAACAGCAAGAAACGCTGCACTGGCTGCTTGCAGTGAAAGCATGCCAATTAGTCTTTGCGAGAAAACAGTCACTCCTTCATAGACTAGAATTCTCTGATGTCTCACAAAATAGCTATTTTTCTCTAAAAGATAAATAAGTGGTTTGCTCAGTGTCGTATCAGGCTCAGCAAGGACAAAGAGCTGTCTCATTCAAATGGTTAGTGAGTAGAAAACAGTTACACGTAAACAGAAATTCCTGTTTTAATCAGAAAAAAAAATTGCACCTTCTACCAGATTGATTGTCAGTCCCATGATTTGTGAGAGCTTTGTGGTTTTTGACCTCGAAACTCAACGGAAGAGTTCCACTAAGTGTTGGCTAACCAAGTGGCAGGAGTTAACCGTCAGCCTGTCTCCCACAGCATACAGTTGTCTGAGGCTACTCTGGTGCTCTTCATCTGAGGTGGAGAAGCATATTCTCCTACATCTCAAAACACGTGTGTTACCAAGGAGGCAACACTGCCCCTCTGCTGGGCTCCCGAGGGACCCCTGGCTCCTCACCCTGACTCTTGTCTTCAGATGGGTTCTGTGCTCTTGGGAGTACAATGCCTCCTCTTTCTGCACCCTTCCTGCCTGGTAATCCCCTTGAAACCTTTTTTTTAAGAGAGGGTCTCACTCTGTCACCCAGGCTGGAGTGCAGTGGCATCATCACAACTCACTGCAACCTCTGCCTCCCAGGCTCAAGCAGTCCTCCCACCTCTGCCTCCTGAGTAGCTGGGACCACAGGCGGGTGCCACCACACCTGGCTAATTTTTGTATCTTTTGTAGAGACAAGGTTTCACTGTACTGATCAGGCTGGTCTCAAATGATCTTCCTGCTTTGTTCTCCCAAAGTGGTGGGACTACAGGCATGAGCCACTGCACCTGGTCTGAAATCATTATGTTTGCTTCTGCCTTCTCTTCCCGTTCCACATACATCCAAGCAAGCTGGGAGAAGAACGATACTAGGAGACAAGTGACCGGGCGAGGAGAACGCTCTTAAGTAGATGCTAGAGGAGAAACGTTTTAAGACAGCTGAAACCCTTCCTGCAACAAAACAGTTTCAGAACACTTGCTCCACTGGTGAAACACCTTAAGTGGTAAACAGCTTGACATGAGAAGAAAAAGCAGCTCTGTGCTGTACCAGAATGAGAGCTAAATGGTGATGTTGATGGCCTAGAGAAATATCTCCTACCGTTGCTAATAAGAAGTACTTATTCAAGATGCAGGAGACTGTGGTTAGACTCTAACACTTCCTTTCAGCTATCCGGGTGGTGAAAAGCTGATTCATCTGACATTCACATTAATATATATTCAGTATCACTGGCTTTCAAACTCCACTGCAGATGGTGGAATACAAATGCCTCCCCCAGCCCCCCTTCATCACATGATTCTCATTTACTACCAAATGAGTCTGAAGTGAGAGCTAACCATATTCCACATGCTACTGTTAAGAACTGGAGAGTCAGGTTTGAAGATGAAAACGCAAGGTTGTAGAGGGATGGGCGTGCCCATCAGAGTTTTTGACTGTTCTCTTATTCCTGAATTCTGATTTCCCTGGCAACGCTAAAAAATGAAAGCACCCTTCCTGACATGCAGACCACCTGACCTCTCAAACCCAGGTTCATCGCTGCTCCTACCTGCACGAGCTGGGTGCAGTACCGGAGGTGCCTGACGATGGTGATGTCCAGGCTCTCGTTCCCTGTGGTCAGTGGGAGAGGACTTCCTGCCACACTGGTCCCAACTCCTGTGTCTTCGGTCAGCGCTTCGCTGAGATGGCCCCTGGCTTCTGGGTGAACCGACCTGTAACTATTGAAGGTGGGTAAAATGTTAACTTTTTTTTTTCCTGTGCACAAACCACAGGTCATGTCAACATGGTTTGCATCAGGCCTCAACAGCACCCACTGAAAACAGTCTTTCACTTGCCTACCTTGAAAAATAGAGACACCTTTCAAAAATTACTTAATTCAGGCTGGTCACCAATTTGCCTCGTGTTAAAACAGCACGCAAACAAATTGCTTTCGAAGTTCTCTCTCTGCCTCTTAGGCCTAATGAACCACTTATGAAGTAGTTTCACCCGGAAGCCTTTGAAACATCCCTCATTTTGAGTTGGTTGCACTTTTCCTGCTCTGTTGACAGGGTGATCTGCCAAAATTTCTGGGATTAAACTGTCCTTTATATTTGTGGTTTCCCAAGGGCAATACCATTAAGAAATAATCTGTCAAGGCTTTTTCCTGGCCTCAGATCAGTTGCTACTTCAATAAAAGGAAAAAGGAAAGCTGCCAAGAAGAGAGACATGTTGTTCTACTCCGAACAAAGGTTAAAAAGCGTGTTTGGATATTTAGAGGAACAGCTTAGTTCTGCCTCTCATGCTTTGTTTCAACCTCATTGTCGAACTGTCTGAAGTTACATCTTGATGGGCACCTATATTTTGAAAAATCACTTGCATTGATGATCTAATTTTATTCCTAAAATAACTCTCTGTACCAGGGAGGCTGAGCATAGCGGTCTTGTTTCACATCACTAGCAGGGACGTTAACAAAAGTGTCCTGGCTCACACAGCTGCACAGCACAGGGCAGAGCTGGGCTCCAGCCTCACACTGTCCCGTGTCTACAATTTAAAAAGATCACGCACCAGAGCTTACAGCCTTTGAATGCTTTATTCTTATTCACATTTGCCTCCAAGGGGGAAACACTCAGCTTGCGTCTGGGCAGTCCACACATAGCAGCCAATACATGTTTAAAATACACACACTCACTCATCCCTAATACTTCTGATGACATACAACAAGATTGATCAAATTCGACATATTTAATATCGATGAGGTATAACGTTTATAAAATCTGTGATGTTTTTGTTAAAATGTTTCTTATAACAAGAAGAAAAAAAGTTTAGGTTGATGCCTGACTTTGCTATACTCTGTAACAGCTTTTTTCCCCCCCATATTCTTTCTTTTGGAAAACCTGTAACAGCTTAAGGTAACAAGTATGTAGAAAAATTTTTGGTTAAGAAGCATTTCACAAATTCCATCAAGCTAAAAAATATGAATGCAGAACAATTTATATATGTATATATATATTTTTGAGACAGACTCTTGCACTGTCACCCAGGCTGAAGTGCAGTGGCATGATCTTGGCTCACTGCAACCTCCACCTCCCAGGTTCAAGCCATTCTCCTGCCTCAGCCTCCTGAGTAGCTGGGACCACAGTGCCTGCCACCAGACCCAGCTAATTTTTGTGTTTATGGTAGAGACAGGGTTTCACCATGTTGGTCAGGCTGGTCTCAAACTCCTGACCTCAAGTGATTCACCCTCTTTGGCTTCCCTAAGTGCTGGGATTACAGGAGTGACCCACCATGTCCGGCCTTATTAGAGAAGGTCTCTGTTGCTGAGGCTGGTGTGCTGTGGTACCATCTCAGCTCACCTTGACCTCCTGGGCTCAAGTAATCCTCCCATCTCAGCCTCCCACGTAGCTGGGACTACAGGTATACACCACCACACCCAGCTAACTTTTGTATTTTTTGTAGAGACAGGATTTAGCCATGTTTCCTGGGTGGTCTCAAACTCCTGAGCTCAAGTAATCTTAGCTTGGCTTCCCGAAGTGCTGGGATTATAGGCATGAGCCACCGTGCCTGGCCAAATGTGGAATTTAAACATTACATCCATTTAATAAATTTTCTTTGCCATGTCCCCATTTTGCTTAAGGGGTATAAATTCAAGTTCTCATGTTTTTTTTCCCTGGTTTATTTTGAACAAGGAAACCCTCTAGGGACAACAGAAACCCAAAATTAACATGTTTTGGAGAGATTTGTGAGGGTTGAAGTCATAGCTTGCTGTAACTTGAAAACCCGTTTATGTCATATTATGCCAAAGGTAAAGATGAGTGGACAAGCCACGCCCACTTTGGGAAAGTGTTTTCTTTCACAGCAATGGATGGAGGTGGGCCTACTTCACTGTGCTTATTTTGCTTTACCTGTAGTTATAAAATTGGACCCCAGGCTCTAGTTCTTAAAATGTGATTAGGCTGCACGAGGACACCTGATGGTGAAGGTGGCAATATTTCACCTTCATCCGCTGCTCCCAGAGAAGGTCACGTTCTCCACCTTGAGAGCTGCAGAGCCAGTGGCAGTCACAGGTCATCCTCTCTCACATTCTGAGACAGATACGCACCATGGGACTTAAAGTTGGCGTTGATGCGTGCATTGATGCCCAATCTCAGGCAAGGACTCACCGGGTTGGAGGAAGCATAAGGGGTTGGAAAAGCGAGGCAAAACAAGACAGAGGCACTGGAAGGAGAGTGCAGGCCAGGGCGGACCAGCCACATTCCTCATCAGTAACCCCGAACCCTGTCAGACGCACGTGAGGGCCGGGTGCGGTGGCTCACACCTGTAATCCCAGCACTTTGGGAGGCCGAGGTGGGCAGATCACCTGAGGTCAAAAGTTCAAGACCAGCCCGGTCAACATGGTGAAACCCTGTCTCTACTAAAAATACAAAAATTAGCTGGGTGTGGTGGTGGGCGCCTATAATCCCAGCCACTTGGAAGGCTGAGGCAGGAGAACCACTGGAACCCGGGAGGTGGAGGTTGTGGTGACCTGACATCACACCTCTGCACTCCAGTCTGGGTGACAAAGTGAGACTCTGTCTCAAAAAAACAAAAGACCTGTACACACGTATGTGAATACAAACTCTCTCGGATAAAATTTCCCTCTTTATTTATAAGGAAGTTACTTTTCTTTCAGCAACCCCAAAACAGGTGAATAATGTTGACCCTTTTATTGTACTTGACCATAAAAAGGAACTGTAAGCCACCTGGTCACTCATGTGGGGAGCTTTGTCTTCCTGGGAATGTGTACCCGGTCCCCTCTGACAGTCGCAAGCAACTAGTGTATCAGGTGTGACGGGAGAAATAGGAGGAGCTGCCGTCTTCAGACTTACCTGTGTTTCTCGGTCTCGGTGTCTGAAAACACTGAGTCAGCACCTCCGCCCACATCACAAACCTCATCACCATCCTCCTCCTCGTCAAAATCAGAGGTGTTCAGGAAATCAAAGCTTTCTAAAGCACTTTCAACTGTGAGACTTAAACTGGAAGACCTGCTGCGGCTTCCGGCGGGCTTGCACTGCAAAGCAGAAGGCACCAGGAGAGCATCAGCACACCCGGGAGGGAAGCGGGACACGGCGCCCAACGGGAGATGCCACACTTGTTATTTTTTTCAAGCTTTTATTTTTTGTTAGCGTTTAAATGCATTGCAAAATCTTTATACCCCCAAAAAAAAGAGGCACAACCATGGGTAAGATGGCACAATATCTGGGACTGGTTGGAGGGAAGTCAGTAAGTTGAAGAAGAGAAAACAAGACTGGCCATGACCTGATCAGTGGGGAGGCTGGGGCTGGGCACACTGGGCTCCATCAGAGGGTCTTCTCTACTTCCGTTTGAAATTTTTACAACAAAAGTTAAGAAAAAAAAACACGTCAACCACAAAGTCTTGGGAAACAACTACTATATCCCTCTGCCTAGTGCTCACCCCCAAATTTTAAGTCAGTGGTCAGTGAGTCAACGCTGAATACTGACCAATCTCTAATTCCAAGGGGCGATGTCTTCATGTTCTGCAACAGGCGCTAGTGATCTAAGGCACCTGCTCTAAAGTACTAACAAAACAAAGCCCAGAAACAGGAAGTGGTTCCAGTTCACCTAGTCCACACTCCCTAGGTAAGAAGCCCTGCAATTTTATTTTATTTTATTTTTTTGAGACAAGGTCTTGCTCTGTCACTCAGGCTGGAGTGCAGTGGTGTGATCAGCACTCACTGCAGCCTCAACCTCCCAAGCTTAAGCAGTCATCTCACCTTAGCCTCCCAGGCAGCTGAGACCATGATTTTTTTCTTTTTGTAGAGACAGAGTCTCCCTATGTTGACCAGACTGGTCTTGAACTCCTGGGCTCAAGCAGTCCTTGGCCTCCCAAAGTGTTGGGATTACAGGCATGAGCCAGCACACCGCTCACAGCATGTAATTTCTCCTGGGAGCACTGAGGGAAGAATGAATGCCTGGGCATGACAAGCAGCAGCCCTGCTTCCTTTGGAGCTCTGCCTCAAAAGGAACAAGGCCCACCACTTCCCTGACCAGGCCCTGGCATCATGGGAGCAATCTCATTCTCGGACCCAGAGCATTCTATAATGCTGACCACATGCAGAAACATTACAAGCAAAACAATGCCAGTTGCTATGGGCACAGAGTTGGAGAGAAGTATTTCCAGATATTCAAGAGGATGCTGGGGTGGGTCGAACGGGACAAATTCTCAAGGGAGAAGCACTAAATGTCCTCCATCCAGTTAGGCGACACTCCTTGCTGGTTTCTTAGTGCAAGGTAGGAAGGGCCTTGCAGGGATCTGTCTCTGACACTCAAGATGGCACAAAAGCACAAGGGAAACGTCTTTCGGGCTTTTAAATCACAGTTGTCTCATTCACCCTCAGTGATCTCCGTCCAAGAGGCAGCACCATTTAGTTTCTGATCGTCAAGATGTTTAGCATCCTAGGAATGTGAAGGAGGGAAAAAAGAGAAAGCTTTGTCCAGCCGATGCTTAAATTCTGGCTGGATACAAAGCCATCTGCCCCAGACCTAAACACACTCACTAGTGACCTTTTCAGCAGTCTCGGGGGAGAGAGGGAGTCCGTCTGGACTTAACCCACTTCAGGGTGTTTTTTCCTAAGCAAGCTGTCTGCACAATGATCTTTTACAGTATGGATGTGTTTAAACCGTGGTCACGACAAAGAAAGGGGCAGTTGAGGATTTTAGTAGCGGGACAATTATGGAACAACAGCAGACGGAAATAATGCTCCGGAAAGAAGTCTCTGATCACCAGTTTTTAATAAGACTAATAGATGATGTGTTTAGTGTTTCCTCATCAGCACCCTAGCTGCCTAGAATGGGAGCCGCTCTCACTACTGGATTTCTCCAAGGAATTCACTTTAGATGGCACCCATCTGTGTCATACCTCTTTGAAATGAATACCTTTGCTCACAAAGCAAAGCTGCATAACTGTGCAGAAAATATAGGTGTTCATTGGAGTACCACAAGCAGCCTGCATGTGCAGGCCCTGAGACAGAAAGCAGATTCACAGTGCCCCTGTTTCTCTGAGGCTATGCCATCAGCTGAACTAATCTGTCATGGACATTTGAGGACCTGGAGAGTCAGGGCCTGAATTATCATCTGCCTTGGGGACAGATCTCCTCCAGGCTTAGATCAGCAAGACTGAGTAGAGGATAGGATGGTCAAAAAGCCTTGGAAATGTAGTTTAAGATGCCACTGGGCAGGCCACATATAAAAACAGTCGTCATGTTCTTTATTTTCCTTTGAGATAGGGTCTCACTTTTTTGCCCAGGCTGGAGTGCAGTGCTATGATCTCGGCTCACTGAAACCTTCTGCCTCCTTGGCTCAAGTGATTCTTCCACCTCAGCTTCCCAAGTAGTTGGAAGTACAGGTGTGTGCCACCATGCCCAGGTAATTTTTGTATTTTTGGTAGAGGTGGGGTTTTGCCATGTTGCCTAAGCTGGTCTCTAATTCCTGGGCCCAAGTGATCCTCCTGCCTCAGCCTCCCAAAGTGCTAGGATTACAGGCGTGAGCCACCACGCCCAGCCAGGAAAAGTCTTAGAGAAGGATGCGACAGCCTTCTGTGGTTGGTTCTCAGCTTGGCCCTGCAACCTGACCTTCGAGCCTTTTTACAGACCAGGTCCCTAAGAACTGCTCTTTTAAGAAAAGGGATCCAAGTTCTCTTTTCTTTTATATGACAATATAAATCAGAGCGGCAAAGAACACAAGAAGTGGCAGTGAGATTCAGGACAACAGTTCAAGTCTGTCTTCTTATACAGTGTTTTTTGTTTTTTTTTTTTAATTAATCTGTATGCAGGAGGAGACAGATAATTTCTGATGCAGCAATAATGATCTCATTCTCAGGACCTCTAGCCTGGGAGGAAATGATCCCTCTCATCTTGCCCTTCTACCTCCACCCTGTGCCATCTGATCCCCATGGATTGAAGAGGGTATCTCTGCTGAGTCTGTGGATCCCCACTTCTAGAGCAGAACGGATGATTATTTCTCTGACGATTAATCTGAGATTCTGACCTGGTTATTTGGACCAGTTGTGAGAGCAGGCAGCCTCCTGCAGCGCACAGTGGCTCCTGGCTCTCACGATGGGACTGGAGAACTCTGACTCCAACCAGGGAAAGGGCTCCCTGCTTTCTGGACACCTGACACTCCCATCCAGGAGTAACAGCTGTGAGACTGATGGTGAAAGGGCCACTATTTCACATTTGGGATTAGAATGATTAGCTTGGGGACTGGGGTAATTTCAACATGCTCTAGAGCTCTTTGTTTCAATCCTAGTCAATTTAGATAAGTTGATCTCTTGTCAGGAAAATACAAATTCATATGCACTACCGGCATTTTAAACGCATGTATATTTAAAATGATGGTGAGCTATTAATCCTTTTTTTTTTTTTAAGGATTTTACTTTTTAAAGGATACATCCTCTTAAATAGAATGTTGGCTTCGGACACCTATCTCCAAACCTAATCCAATTTCTCGGAAAAGGTACTTACTTTTAGAATATCATCCAAATGCATGACTTCCTGGTTGAGATCCTGAAACTCTTTATACTGTTCTTTGTGTGGTTCTAATGCGAGGAAAAGCCCATTAAAGGCATCCTCTAAGCTGCCATCTAGGAAGGATCTGCAGCCTTCGGATTCTCCACCCACAGAGCCCTCAGAGAGCAGCCTGTCTGTGGCCACCGGCACCTCTGCGGATGTGAGCCTCTTGACCAGCTGCTTCGTGATGTTTCCTTCCAACGTGTCTAGTTCCACAGGCTTGAGCTCAGAGGCCTCCTCGGACTCTTGCAGAAGTGCCTCTGCAACCTCATTCTCAAGGAACAGGTGCTCACCCCCAGCACCCGAGGACTGTCGCCGGCAAGCCTCCAGTGGGGCCGAGGCAGGTTTCCTGGGCTCCTCTGGGTCTTCCTCCTTCATGTGTGACTTTGGCTCTTGGCCGTCTCCCAAGGAGTTCCTGGAAGATGCCGAGCCGGTGTCATCCGTACCCTCATTCTGGGAGGACAGGCTGCTGCGGTTAAACTCTGCAGGGGTGATGGTAATTTCTGGGTTTGTTGAGTTGGAAGGGGAGCCTGCTGAGTGGGAGCTGAGGGCACAGTCCCCATTGGGCAGGTCACTGAAGCTGAGCGACAGTGGCATTTTCTCGGCTGCCTTTCCATTTTCGAAGATGTCATCAGGTAGATTCGACTGTAGATAAAAGATACCTCATTATTATTTTCAACACGCATGATGCGTTTGGCTTGGCAGGGTCTATTTCCAGGCAGAATGTAAGGCAGTTACAATGAAGAAACCCAGAACTTTCATAATATTAGCATTTTATTAGTTGGTGTGTGTGTGTGTGTGTGTGTGTGTGTGTGTGTGTGTGTGTGTGTGTGTGTCTGTCTGTCTGTCTGGCAAAAGAAAGCAGACCATCAAGAACTGTTTCTATTGTTGAATCTAGGTGAAAGTTCATGGCAGTAGGCTCAAGGTTGGACATTTTTCAAAAGAAAAGATTTCATGGGGGGATGGAACTTGCTTTCTGAAATCCGAGAGCTCATAATATTTGGCAGCCATAGTACAAATAACATTACTGATTTCTTTTTCTATTTAGGCATGTATCTTTTTTTTTTTTTTTTTTTTGAGACAGAGTTTCGCTGTTGTTACCCAGGCTGGAGTGCAATGGCACGATCTCGGCTCACCGTAACCTCCGCCTCCTGGGTTCAGGCAATTCTCCTGCCTCAGCCTCCTGAGTAGCTGGGATTACAGGCATGTGCCACTGTGCCCAGCTAATTTTTTGTATTTTTAGTAGAGACGGGGTTTCACAATGTTGACCAGGATGGTCTCGATCTCTTGACCTTGTGATCCACCCGCCTTGGCCTCCCAAAGTGCTGGGATTACTGGGTGAGCCACCGCGCCCGGCCTGAGGCATGTATGTTAAAAGACTCCCAATGTCCATGCAATTTAGTTCCAAACATGTGATGTTTTGTTCTGCTTCAGTTCTCAAACATTACTTTTTTTGAAAATCTCTACCCACAAATCCCAAGCTCTGGAAAACGTTTTATTAATTTAGTAAGCATGCCATAACTAATTCACGGCCAGCCATAAATTTGCATAGCTTCTCTGGAAGTAAGAGGAAAAGACTGACAGATGCACCATCAGTCTTGCAGAGAGGCAAACCCGGGGCTCTCGGGGTGCCTAGAAACACCGAGTCGTCTGTCAGACAGACCCAGGCGGTGTCATGGGTGTGCCCTGCGCTTCATGAAGCAGAACTCTGAAGAGAGGTCAGAAATATCCAGGTAACCAAGATCGCTCGTTTATTCAGACATTTCCATTTCCCAGTCAGCTCTCCTTGTGCTGTGGTCTGTGCATAACGCCTAAATGCCAAATGCTGCTCTGGGAAAAGGGTTTTTTAGTTATTGAGATTAACCCTTCAAAATGGTTCATTTTTCTTTCCCTTTCTCTCTTTTTTTTTTTTGAGACAGAGTTTCACTCTTGTTGCCCAGGCTGGAGTGCAATGGTGCGATCTCAGCTCACCGCAACTTCCACCTCCTGGGTTCAAGTGATTCTCCTGCCTCAGCCTCCCGGGTGGCTACCACTACAGGCATGCACTATCATGCCCAGCTAATTTTTGTATTTTTTCGTATTTTTTTTTTTTAGTAGAGATGGGGTTTCATCATATTGACCAGGCTGGACTTGAACTCCCGACTTCAGGTGATCTGCCTGCCTTGGCCTCCCAAAGTGCTGGGATTACAGGTGTAAGCCACTGCGCCCGGCCCAAAATGATTAATTTTTCTTAGATTCCAGATTTGGTTTTTAAAGTAAATGCTAAGTATCATGCTAATACTTTGTTTCGTTTTGTTGTTTGAGATGGAGTCTTGCTCTGTCGCCCAGGCCGGAGTGCAGTGGCTTACACCTGTAATCCCAGCACTTTGGGAGGCTGGGATCTCGGCTCACTGCAATCTCTGCCTCCTGGATTCAAGTAATTCTGCCTCAGCTTCCCGAGTAGCAGGGATTATAGGTGTGTGCCACCATGCCCAGGTAATTTTTGTATTTTTAGTAGAGATGGGGTTTTACCATGTTGGCCAGGATAGTCTTGGTCTCCTGACCTCGTGATCTGCCTGCCTCAGCCTCCCAAAGTGTTGGGATTAGAGGCATGAGTTACTGTGCCCAGCCCTAATACTTGTTTTAATTATATAGAAAATGACAAATGCTCACAATTTGCTGGGAATAAGCCCGGCAAATAGAAATGTTACAGCAAATGCAGTGAGGAGCAGCCGGGAAGACAGAGGCTCCCCGTCCTCCTCCAGCTGGGTCCCTGGTCCCATTGCTGCTGTATCTGAGGCCACCAGATCCTGACACGTACAGTTTGTTCCACCCACACTGTCTGTGGTAGGATGGTTGGAAGCTGATTTACTATAACCAAAGGACGAGTATAATAATGCGTCACTGGCCACTCCATTAAGCTCCACAGGCTCAGTCTTTTTACCTCCCAAACTGAGGATGCTTTGCTCTGCTAGTGATCACTGAACTGTGGTCCGCAATGCTGTTGGGGCGATGGGCTCTGGGGCAGTTCTTGCTCTCCTCCCAGTTTGTGTATTTCAGCCTCTTCCCTCCCATATTCGCACCCCCTACCTCACACACACCTTATGTTTCCAGGAAGGATAAAAGGAATCTTTATGGGGAGGGATGAGGGATGCCTGGAGTCTTCTCCCTAGACCTCATCCATGGGGGTCCCTTCGGCTTCTAGAACCCGTGGGCCCTCCCTGCGGTCCCACTCAGCCTCATCTGATCTGTGCACACATCTCATGGCAGCACCGAGGGAGGTGGGAGACACTGACTATGGCAGGGAGATTGGGTAGTCAGGATTCTCATTCAAATTCCAAAGTCCTTCCCAGCCGTTTCTCTTGAGTCTCCAAGACTCAAGCCCAATTTCCAAGCCTAATTTGCACCTACTTAAGTGGCAAATACTGAGCGAGAATAAGCGGAGATGCCTTGCCCACGGGGACTTGCAGTCTACCTAGGGGACAGTGCAAGAAAGGAGCACACAGAGGCACAGTGGAGCGCAGGCTGTACTGAGGGATGACGTCATGAGGGAAGGGCCCCAGGGAGGGCGTGGCTGCTCCCTGAGAAACAGCCAATCCTGGCGCTCAGCATGGAGGCTAGTGAGGTAGGGGCCAGGCACCGGAGGAAGTGCGTTCTAGAAGGAACAACGAGCAAAGACCTGACTGCCTGAAAGGAGGTGGTGCATCTGGAGGCCACTAAGAAGCGCCAAGGGGCCCCAGCAGAGGATAGAGAGTGGAGGAGTGAGATGGGCTTCTGTGGGCTGTGGGCTGATGGGAACGGCCACTCTGAGGACCTTTGTGTTGATCTAAAAGGCTTCAGGAAGCCATCCAGTTGTTTTCTAACCTTGTTCTTACTTAAATTATGGCATGAAACCTCTACTAGCTCTCCCCACAGCCCTCCACCTGTGGCGCACGAGCATGAATACACGTTATATTAACGTGTGTATAGTTGTGTTGACTCTCTTTTGGTTCATGTTTTCATGCGTGTTTCCCTCATATATGCTTCCCCTGTTCCTTTAAAACTCCACCAGAGTTTAGCCTCGTCCTCTTCACCTGCCTTTTTTTTTTCTTTTTTTTTGAGAGAAGGTCTTGCTCTGCTGTCCAGGCTGGACTGCAGTGCTGCACCCATAACTCACTGCAGCCTCAACCTCCTGGGCCTGAGTGATCCTCCTGTCTCAGCCTCCTAGGTAGTTGGGACCACACGTGTGCACCACCACACTAGGCTAATTTTTATGTAGAGACACGGTCTCACTTTGTTGCCCAGGCTGGTCTTGAACTCCTGGGCTCAAGCAGTCCACCTGCCTTGACCTGAAAGGTGCTGAGATTACAGGTGTGAGCCACCATGCTCAGCCTTCACCTCCATTTTCTAATTCAATGAAAAAGATGCAATTATTATTATTATTAACCCGAAGACTTCTAATCCTTTCCTCTGTTGACACTCAGAGCTTCCTTTTATATGTCTGTGAAGAGCAGGATATTCCATGCATGTGTGTGTGCATGCCTGTGTGTGCATGTCCTCTCGTGACATAATGTGTAATACATGTCATGTAGACTACTTGCTGTATTCCTGACTGCGAATTAAGGGCTTCTTTTTGTCAAAGTGTTATAGAATCAACAAACATTACACTAAACTAAGACTGAGAATCTTTCAAATAGAAGGAACTCTAGTAAAATTCATTGAAATCCTTCTGAGTTTGTATGCCAGTTTTTTTGTTCATTTGTTTTTGAGATGGAGTTTGCTGTCACCCAGGCTGGAGTGCAATGGCACTGCAACCTCTGCCTCCCGGGTTCAAGCAATCCTCTCACCTCAGCCTCCCAAGTAGCTGGGACTACAAGTGCATGCCACCATGCATGGCTAATTTCTGTAGTTTTAGTAGAGATGGGGTTTCACCATGTTGGCCAGGCTGGTCTTGAACTCCTGAACTCAAGTAATTCACCTGCCTTGGCCTTCCAAAGTGCTGGGATTACAGGTGTGGGCCGCTGTGTCCCGCTGAATGCCAGTTTTTGAAAGACTTAAACTTGTTTCAAATCTTGTTACCATGGATATCTTTGCCACAATGGAGAAAAATCACAGCACAAAAACAGGGACCATTAGAAGGGAAGGACAAACTGCCTCTCTACCAAAGTGGCATGCACAACCAGGTTTCCCGCCCCAAGGACAGTACAGCTGTAACCATCACCCAGTAAGAAAGACAGAGAAGATAAAACGAGACATGCTGAGTCACACATGCCACAAGCCCCCGAAGTCAAGCACTCCACACCCGGGCAGGCCGCACTCACATAGAGCTCTAGCACAGCCTTGGGACTCGGCCTGAGGGAGGGCAGGTCACTGAAGGAGCGGCTGCGGTGCAGCTTGGCAAAGAACGTGTCTTGCAAGGCACTCAAGACAGACAGCCGCCTTGGCTTGTCTGGGGAAGGGTGCAGCCACCTCTTCAGAAGTGAAAGCAAGATGGGGAATTAGTGAGAAGAATAGGTTACTACGTGTTGTCAGCTTTTCAGCAGGCATTTTTGATGAAAACAAGGAGACGATTATTTATATCCACTTCTTTAAAAGGCTGACCTTAGAGAATGTTCAGAAAAACCTACATGTTACCATCACAGCGATATGCAGGGTGGGCAAGGGGAGAGGAACAACAGAGGGGGATCACCACCTCTGCTAGAATTGTTGAGAACTCCCAGCATTGCAAAGGCTGGGTGCGAGCACTGGCTCAGGTGCTCTGATTCTACTCGGGAAATTACACTGAACTTACAAAGAAGGAGTGGTCTTTGAAGGTGGGCGTTTCCGGGGTACCCTGGCTGTACATGGACATTCTCCTCTGAAGGGCTGCCGCCTTGTTCCCAGCGCCTGAGGATGGGGTCGTGTCCTCCACATCAAACGGACTGCAAAACAACAGGTCCCCAGGTATGCACATTTGGTAAAAATCACCTATCAACAGACCGCCGGCCGGGAGAGCACCTCGTTATATGAAAGTAAACTCAACCAGAGGGAACTGGGCTGGTTTTGGCTAAACTGTTTAGCAGAAAATAAAGCCGGATAAAAGAGAAGCAGAGCAGAACACTGAGTCTAGATTCACCCAAGGGACGCCAGATTATGATCACAGCTGTAAGCACAGTTTAGCTATACACGTAGACACACCTGTTCCTCATTAACACTAGAAACATAAACTTAGGAATGATTGCTTCGACAAAAGATGTTGGAAAAGTATAAACACTGTGCGAGCTTTGCGGGGCTAGATACCTTAATGATAGAAGGTATCGACAGACTGTTCAGTTCTAAAGAAAACAGTCAAAAATAGAATCCCACTCATTTCAGTTGACACAGAGCCTCTTGTGTGGGAGGAAAATAACAGTCTGTTCACAATGATGCCACTTAACATCACGACACCAGATTCATCCAGAAAGGAGAATGATCTTGCTTGTGAGATGTCAGTGACTACAGATGATGAGGAGGGAAGGACTGGGCACAGCGTGCCGATGATGACAAGGCAGGAGCGTCTTTGCTGCTTCCACACCTGACTTTGGATATTGTAAATGAGCCTCTGAGCATGAGTATGCAACATGTCATATTTACTCGGCAGTATACCAGGGGCATTATATTAAACATGACCTTTCTCACAGGGTGACTCCATTGGAAAACCATTTCTAAGTTCATTGCTTTGACAAAAGATATCTCTTGCCCTTTGGGAATATTCTATTTCAGTAAATACAGTGCAGAGGAACTAAGGATACTTAGAATTTTCCAGAGCAGCGTTAAGTTATGAGATAAAGAGGAATAAGCATTTAAAGCATCTTAGTGAGAATTAGGATTTTTCTGAGGTTGAAGTACCGCCTATTAGATATTTTCTTTCAAATTAGTTTGAGAGGACATATTTCTTTATATATTTAAAAGTAGAGAGGGAAGGAAGGTGACAGACAAAACATTTTAAAATAAGTAGAAGAGGAGTACTGTGCTGTGACCCGTGCTTCTCCAACTGTAACGTGTGCACCTCACCCAGGGAGTGTGTCAAACAGATTCTGGGGCCTGCGCAATTCTGACACAGTAGTTCTGGGGTGGGGCCCGAGATTCTGCTTTTTTAACACGCTCCCTAGTGATGCACGTGGTCCATGCACCGGCTTTGACTAGCACTAGCTGGCATCAGCTGTTTCTATATGATGAAATCAAAAAGCAAGAGGCACTTACTACCAGGTGATTTCCAGGTTCAGTTTGATGGTGCCCAGGTCATTGATGTCCACAGCCACCACCTGAGGTCGGGCTGCAAACAGCTCTTTGCTTTCACAGGTCACGCTACCTACCAGGATGTGAGTTGCTAGCCCTTTGAGCTCTGTGACCTGGCAGAGAGAGTGGGAGGGGAAAGGTAGGATAATGTGTCATTTTTCTTTTTTACTGAGCTGGGTTGGCCATTTCTTTCAGAATCATATCTGAAATTGGAGATGGATATTTTGGAGACCAGGGTCTCACTCTGTCACCCAGCCTGTAGTGCAGCAGCGTGATCACGGGTCACTGCAGCCTCTACCTCCTGGGCTCAAGTGATCCTCCCACCTCAGCCTCCCAAGTAGCTGGGACTACAAGCATGTGAACCATGTCTGGCTAATTTTTGTATTTTTGTGGAGATGGGGTTTCGCCATGCTGGCCAGGCTGGTCTCAAACTCCTGGGTTCCAGTAATCCAACCACCTCAGCCTCTGAAAGTGCTGGCATTACAGGCATGAGCCACTGTACCTGGGCAGGGGTGGCTATGTCAAAAGTGTATCTTAGATTGACTTTACCCACTCTGATGCGAGAGCGTCTGTCTTCGTAACAGACGTGTAGTGCAGAGAAGTCTTCAGGGTGGAGGGGCGACAGGCAGGGGTCGCAGGTAAAGGCCCCACCACAGCCCATCATCCAGCTGCGGCATCAGGAGAGACAGCAGGCAGTGACGGTACTGTACCTTGATGGAGATGAACCCAACTATCAGGGGCAGGAACACAGTTTCTTCTCCATCCCAGCTCTGCTTGCCGTTCACTTCGATTTTGCCTTTCAGTTTCCACCGCTGCCGGCCATACTTCATGAAAATCTGCAGGGGAGACATCCAAGGGCCCTCGCGTCTTGCCACCCGCCCTTCCCCACCAGAACAGCAAGATCAAAAGGAGAAAGACCTCAAGCCACTGCCGCCCTCCCCTCCTCCCTCACTCTCCCTCAGTCCCCTTACTCTTGGGTGTAGATGGAGCTGGGGAAGAGTGGGGAAGATACTTATTTTTTTTTTTTTGTGATGGAGTCTCGCTCTGTTGCCAGGTTGAAGTGCAGTGGCATGATCTTGGCTTACTGCAACCTCTGCCTCCTGGGTTCAAGCGTTTCTCCTGTCTCAGCCTCCTAAATAGCTGGAACTACAGGCATGTGCCACTACACCCAGCTAATTTTTATATTTTTAGTAGAGACGAGGTTTCACCATGTTGGCCAGGATGGTCTCAAACTCCTGACCTCAGGTGATCCACCTACCTTGGCCTCCCAAATTGCTGAGATTACAGGCGTGAGCCACTGTGTCCAGCCCAAGACTTTTGAAGCACAGTAAGTTCTGCTTCTCTGAGACTGGGGTACAGGTTTTCTGTAGTAAAAGGTCATCGCCCCGTGTCCTTCTGCTCACTAGCGTCAAACAGTTCTCTCTCGTTAGTTCCACTTCCATAGGGCAGCCACTGGGATTAATGCTCCACACAACCCACCTCCTTTAGCGAGACTAGGAAGTATCAGCTAAAACCTACTTAGCAGTCACAAGCAAGAAATAAAGACGTCTTTGCTCTGGAGAGGCAGATGGGGCTGGCAAGGACTTTGAGATCATCCAGCATCCTCTTGGGGGAAGTTACGCGGTATCTCCTTGGTAAACTGCTTTAATGTTTACGAGAAGATACATCCTCTCCCCAGCTAAGAGGTGTGAGTATAGAGGGTTTTGGAGGAGATGTTAGATGAAATGGTTATGTAAGTTTCCTTTTGAAGAGGGAAAAGAACAGAGGCTATTTTTACTTTTTGGAGTACATTTTTACAAAGAAAGCTGTAGATGTTATTTTTTTTCAGCCATGGTAGTTATGATCAGCCATGATCCTGGATTGGCTCTTGGATCAGGGAAAAAAATACCAAAAAAACCCTGCTTACCTAGTACAATATTAGGACGACTGGCAAAATAGCAACATAGACTAATTCCTGGTGACGTTAGCTGAAGAGCCGATGTCAAGCTCACTGGTGTTGAGGACTTATGCCCATGTGAGAGAATGCCCCTCCATTCTTAGAAGAAGAATTCAGGGGTGAAGAGTCCTGGTGTCTGCATCTTGCTCTAAAATGGTTCAGGGGCTGGGCGCGGTGGCTCACACCGTAATCCTAGCACTTTGGGAGGCCAAGGTGGGAGGATCACTTGAGGTCAGGAGTTCGAGACTAGCCTGGCCAACTCGGTGAAACCCTGTCTCTACTAAAAATCCAAAAAAAATTAGCCAAGTGGGTGGTGGTGCGTGCCTGTAATCCAGCTACTCTGGAGGCTGAGGCAGGAGAATAGCTTGAACCCAGGAGGCAGGGTTACAGTGAGCCAAGATCTTGATGGAAGGGTATATGACAGGTCCTGTACCAGTTTCCAGACCTTTTCATTGGCTTATAATGATTTTCAAAATTAAAAAAAAAAGCCAACTTGAGAAGCAAAACAATGACAACTGGCTTCTACCCTTCAGGTCTGTAATTCCAGCACCTAGACCAAGACGATACTTACTTCATATTGATCTCCAGGACAGAGGCGTGCAAAGCCAGCCAGACCTGTAACCAAGCAATTAGGAAGTGAGATGCAGAATGATTTCCCCTCTTAATAGACACCCACTGGGATGTTAAAAGGAGTTCAGATAAAGTGTCACAACTTTGTGCAAACTCACATAACATTTTTTGGGGGCCATTCCTAGGGAACAGCTGTTTGGGGGCATTCCATCTGTCACAGGTGAAGAAACGGTCATGGAGGGGCTGATGGAAGAGGCGGCCTCCACGGCAGGGAGGCTGCGCAGGTGAGGGCTGGAGCGCATATCCTGGGCTGATTTAAGATACAGCCAGATTCCAGAGTCAGGGTTTTAGGGCCGGAAAGATAGATTGATTTATTTATCCAGCATATTCCCATGAAGACAGTCTGGTCTCCTATTGTTCTTTCTGTCCTAAAATGTGTGATTTTTAAGGGCCTCCCATTTAAGATTCCATGCAGTTATTTTCCTGGCTGCCCCCAATTCACTCATTCCTGTGTTTACCCTTTTGATGTGGTGTAATGACACAATTTACTGTTATGTACTCCCTGAAGATGGACTATTACTTACACAAAGCTAGTGATTAAGGAAACAGAATCAATCCAACCAACCTAATGTTACAACCCCAAAAGAAAGCTGGGACTTTTCTTCTGTGCCATCCAGCAAGCCCTGTCTACATGAATCTGCGTGGCTGGAGATCTCGCTCTGGTGCAGCAGCAGAAAGAAACTTGTCAGACTAGATGGCCACCAGCGTATCAGACTAGATGGCCACCAGCGTAGGCCACCTCAGGAACTCTGGGTTTGTCCAGTCTTTTTATAGGTATTTCCCGAGAGCCCACTGTATGTAAGGGTCTAGGCTAGACCTTGGGGTAATGATTTGGAAGTTAAAGATTTTGTGGATACCCATGATATAGAACAAAATACATTTAAAGCCCACAGAAATGAAACAAAGGTTTGCAGGCAGTAAGATGGGGTTAAACCTAAGGTTAATTTGTTTGTCTACTGGCTGTCCTACTCTAGAAAATTTGTTTATCCCAAGTCTCTTCATCTTTTAAGAGGATAACAGTGTCTTCTTCATAGAATTGTTTGTAAGGACAATAGATGGCATCTGACACGCAGTAGGTCCTTGATGTATGGTAATGATGACATATCCCAGAGCGGGATAATACTGTTTATTCAGTACATGGCATCCACTATTTAATGAAGGACGCAATCTATATGAAAAGACACAAGGCTGGCATGGCGGCTCGCCCCTATACTCCTAGGACTTTCAGAGGCCAAGGGAGGAAGATCACTTGAGCTTAGGAGTTCAAGACCAGCCTGGGCAACATAATGAAACCTCATCTCTACTAAAGAGGAAAAAAAATTAGCCACGTGTGGTGGTGCATGCCAGCTACTCAGAGGCTGAGATGGGAGGATGGCTTGAGCCCAGGAGGTCTAGGCTACAGTGAGCCATGATTACACCACTGCACTCCAGCCTGGGTAACTAAGTTAGACTCTGTCTCAAAAGAAAAAGAAAAGAAAACGCACAGTAAATTAATATGCATCAGGGAGGGAAACAGCAGTGGAGAGACAGAAGGAGAGCTTTGCTTTTTGTCTGCATTTTTATGAGACTGTATTATTATATAATTAAAAAAAGAGAGACTATCTTATCTAATGTAGAATAGGTTCATGGAGGAAAGTGGCATTTGAATAACAGATTGTCACTGCAGTAAAATGAGGACATGGGTGTACCGATACTTCCGGGCTGAGTGGCCCGTGTGCATTCCACAATGTTTCTTCAATGGCTGCTGTGTCAAGCGTGAGAAAAAGGCGTGGGGAGGAAGGTGTGCGGGTCACATGTGATGGCAAATGAGGAAACTGGGATCATCAGCAGAGGCTTGTTACTGACCCAGCCTTTTCTCAGCCAGTTGTTTCGGGATTTAGTCAGTTGTTAGGTGTTTCGTGCTAATCATGAAGCAAAGCCCTTTACACTCATAGGGACCTAAGGACTGAAAGTTTTATTCAAGGAACCAAACAAATTTAACAAAAATGGGTAAAAATCTTTATCCTTTTAAAATGTTTTGAAGGGAAAAAGATACATTTAAAATAAGAATTCCAGTTAAGAATTCAGTATAGGCCAGGCACGATGGCTCACGCCTGTAATCCCAGCACTTTGGGAGGCCGAGGCAGGTGGATTGCCTGAGGTTGGCAGTTTGAGACCAGCCTGGCCAACATGGAGAAACCCTGTCTCTACTAAAACTACAAACACTAGGCTGGCATGGTGGTGAGCAGCTATAATCCCAGCTCTCTGGGGGCCGAGGCAGGAGAATTGCTTGAACCCGGGAGGCAGAGGTTGCAGTGAACTGAGATTACACCACTGCACTCCAGCCTGGGCAATAGAGTGAGACTCCATCTAAAAAAAAAAAAAAAATCAGTAAACTATTTGGAGTGAACTTTAACTAAAGGCAAGATTTATAATGTAATATTAAGTACCAAAAGAAAAAAGGCAGGACACAAAAACCTTACATAAAGTATGACCTTGGCTGTATAGAAATGGATCCTCAGGGGAAAAAGTGTAGAAAAACATACCAAACTGTTAAAGATAATTATCTCTGGTTGGGTAGAATTAAGGAGAAAGTGAAATTTTTGTCATTAAGTGATTGTTTTTGATTTTTTTTAAGATCATATATTTATTTTGTAATACAGAAAAAAAGGTGTAAAAAAGATCACACACCTTGGCAGGCAGCATGTGCACACAGAAAAGCTGGTTGGATATTTATAATAGTTTTAACAAAACTTAGCACTGGGTGGAACAATTATATATGATTTTAATTTTTTTTTGTTATTTTTCTCAATGTTTTTAAAAAAGAAGGTACTATTTTCGAAGT
Organism: Callimico goeldii; assembly: GCA_963573925.1. Classification (NCBI taxonomy): domain Eukaryota; kingdom Metazoa; phylum Chordata; class Mammalia; order Primates; family Cebidae; genus Callimico; species Callimico goeldii. The sequence goes on from CAUYOR010052685.1 coordinate 29,030, forward strand.
GTTTAAACAGAGATGGAAGAAGATACGAACAGTTCCTCTCTGTTTACCCAGTGGCTTTGTAGACGCAGCCTAGAGGAAAAAATTGTGTTGAGCTGGTCCAGAAACAGCTGTCAGTCCACGGGTCCTTCCCACACAAAGATCCATATGGCAAATGGGTCCCGCGGTACCTCAGCCTCCTTGAGTTGCTATTTATAATCTTTGTGTTCTGGGTTGTTTGTATATTTATTTAAACTTGATTTTACCCATATAAAGATGCTGTGGATGGTATCACACAAAGTGTTTTGCCTTCTATGAACAGCCCTGCTAATATGCTGAGACTTTTGGCCAGGCATGGTGGCTCACACCTGTCATCCCAGCGCTCTGGGAAGCCAAGGCAGGAGGCTCACTTGAGCCCAGGAGTTTGAGATTAACATGGGCAACATAGTGAGACCCTATCTCTACAAATAATTAAAAAATTAGCCAGTAACTTGTAGTGGCGTGCACCTGTGATCCCAGTTACTCAGGAGCTTGAGGCAGGAGGATTGCTTGAGCTTAGGAGTTTGAGGCATCAGTGAGCCACTGAACTCCAGCCTGGGTGACAGAGAGAGACCCTCGACTCAAAAAAAAAAAAAAAAAAAAACAAAGCAAAAAACTCAAGTTGAGAGTCTTAAATGAACGCTTCTACTTTCACCTGACTGATGGGTAAGATGACACCAAAAAAGATCCCCGGATGCTTAAAAAAAAGTACTTGCTGTTACCATCACTTGTCAGTAGATGGCAGCAACTCGCTAGCTCGTCCATGCCTTCCTGCCCATGGAGGCTGTCCATTTAAGAACAGTTTCCACTAATAATTAGAACACAAACCACTTAAAAGACTTACTGAAGAGCAGAATTAAAGAAGTCTGTATTCCACTAATACTTTTCTGGAGCATTTAGTCTTTTAAAAAAGTACTTCCGAGAGACAGTACAACAGACTGGCTTTTGTAAATCCTAAACTGGGCATGGTAATTCTAATAAAATCCAAAGTGTTCTTTAAAAACCTCTGCAAATTGGCCAGGCACAGTGGCTCATGACTGTAATCCCAGCACTCTGGGAGGCTGAGGTGGGTGGATCACCTGAGGTCAGGAGTTTGTCATCAACCTGGCCAACATGGAGAAACCCCGTATCTACTAAAAACACAAAAATCAGCCATGCGTGGTGGTGGGCATCTGTAATCCCAGCTACTCCAGAGGATGAGGCAGGAAAATCACTTGAACACAGGAGGCAGAGGTTGCAGTAAGCAGAGAAAATGCCACTTCTCTCCAGCCTGGGTGACAGAGCGAGACTCTGTCTCAAAAACAAAACAAACCTCTGTAAGTTAGTTCAGGATTAATCCATTGCCTATTTATCTGTGTAATTACAGTGGAAGACTGGTTGAAGAGAAACTGATCTTGTATTGTTTCTAGATAAAGGGGAGATCCTTTGAAGGTATTTCCCCCCCTTTTAAAATTACCAGAAATTTTCTATCTGAAGAGAACTAACAATGTGAGAAAGATGCTTGACAGTGATTTTTTTTAGCTTCGAAGTCCATGTTACTAAGCAAAATGTCTTGGCACTGCTGCAGTGGCATCACTGATCCTCTGATGATGGCAATAGTGAAGTGCTGTGGCACTATCCAGGCACAAACAGCTTTAGTGCCATGCTCCTTCACGTTGGATCTGCTGTGTAAGCCACTGGTGGTGCTGGCCACAGAATTAGCACTAACAGTGGGGCAATGACAGTTACAATCTGTCTTTGAGGCCTGGCCAGGTTTCTTTCCGGCTCTTGTCTGGGAGCCTGCTGGCATTTTCACAGTTGGAGACAGCTGTAGATTTTCTCAACAGTTTGTGATTACTATCGCATCATCCAGAAAACTTAATGAAAGCTTTCTACCTTTCACTCAAAAAACCCATGATGGGGGTTACCTCTGAGGATGGGCATGGGGGGCTTGCAAGAGTCAGACCTTGGGATATTTGACGGTGCTCACATGTTACTGATCTAACACCTCCTCCACAGCCTCGTTTGAAAGGCCTGGGGTTACAGCAGCTGCCTCCTCTTACCTGCCTTCCTTTCCAAGACCGCATTCTGCCAGAAGAACGCTCTCGGTCATTTTTCCCAGCTCTGTGATTATATTCCCTTCCAAGAGTCACACTTCCTTCTTGAAGACAAACAGCCAAGTAGCTAGACAGTCAGGGTCTCCTATTACAGGCCTTACTGATTTGCTGACCAGGCATAAATAATACAAGCTTCCTAGCTCAGTGGCGGTTCTTCCTTCTCAGGAATGCTGCTCTGCCCTGGAAACGATAAGGGCCAGCATAGGCTTCTGGATGTGTACATTGCCCCGAACAGAGGAGTCATTTGGAGAACTAGTTTGCTCTAAGGAACGGTATCTCTTCACCTCCATCCTGTTTGACAGTTTGCAGATTAAGTGCTCTCTGTTTAGCCTTAGCCTGGCATTCATGGCTCTTTATAATCAGGACCCAACGGGTTCTCCACAGCTCTTCTCCCGACAAGCATGCCAGCCACACCAGTCTACTTGTCACTCTGAACACTCCTTCCTCTGTTTGGTGAATGCTATTCTGGTGCTGTTCACCATACATGACACTGGGAAGCCTTCCTCTTTCCTGCTCCCCTCCCCACCTAGAGAGATGAGTAGCAGCAACCTTTTCCTCCTCTCCGCTCCTGCTTCTCCAGCAACCAGGGTCCCGCTGTTGGTTCACGTGGTCATTCATTGCATTGGATTAGAGTGCACAGCCTCATATGTCCATTTTCTCCGGTAGAACATGTGGAACTCCAGGCCAGGGAGCAGGCATCAGGATGCAGCCTAGCGCCTGCGCAGTAGCGGGCACCCGGTAAGTACTTGCTCTGTTCTCTTTAACGTCACCACCCCAAAAGGGCGTTGTCTAGTGTTGGGGCTGGGGCAAAAAGGGAAGTGAGGAAGGGTGTCGTGGGAGGAAGCTGGGGGTTGCCAGGTCTGAGAGTATTATGAAATAGTCTCAGTTTGTCAGTATGTATGTTGGAAGTAGTTTTTACCAGAATAACAGATGAGAAAGCAGCTAATTGTGAAGACATAGGATTTCTTGGCAGCATGAGAAGGTTTCCCTTTCTCTTTATGGAGGAAGCGAAAGATTTCCATGGGGGTGTTTACCCTTGAAAGCCTTCACAGATGTAGTTTCTGAGTTTGCATGTTAGATGAGGAAAGTGGAGGAGACAGGAGTCCATCAATAAGGAAGGAGATTCCGTTTCAGGCCTGAGAAACCCCATGGAACCAAGGGTTCAGGTAGACGCTTGGGAGGTAGATCAGGCAGGAGAGCAAGACCAACAGAGAGAGGCGGAGACGGAGGAGCAGAAGCAGCAGCAAGTCCGTCAGTCCCTCAGGGCTGAGATGCAGTGGGGTGGCCAGGTCCCCCAGGAGGTGGCAGGGACTCCAGCATCATCCCCTCACTGACCTCCAAGCCTGAAGCTGCAGATGTGGTGGGGGCGTGGTCCCTTTCCTCCCATCCCACTCCCAGGGTGCCTGTGTGCTACACTGAAGAGGATCCTCCATAAGGAGACCCCTCTTTGAGCGATAGGTTATACTGTCTGCTCAGCTCTGAGTTTCCCTCATAACATGCAGTTAGAGGTGGGAAGGCATCAGGAACAAGGAGCCTGGGAATTCAGTTTCCTGTCTGACTCCAATTTATGTGTGACCCCTGGGACAAGTCATATAGCCTCTCTAGGCCCCTACTTCCCATCTGTAAAATCGGGAAGTTACCACCCCACCAAAAATAGATGCATTTGATAATACTGAGCATCAGAAGCAGGGAAACACAATACTTTTTCTATTAGCAGTGGTAGGGCACGTGCATGATCTGAATCACCGTTAGACTGCGAGACTCCGCAACTGTGCCAGTCTGTGTGGGTGGTGTCTGAGTGTTGGGGGAAGTAGAGGGAAGTGTTTTCTGCTAAACACTGATTCAGGGCTGTTGTTTTCCAGAATCAGTCAGGCTGCTGATAGAATCATCCCGAAAGTGAAATTGAAAATTCCAGGGCCCATCGTGGGACTATGGACCTGAGTGATTTTGGGAACACTGACTCCAGTGAGGATCCAGAAATGGAGAGAATGGACCTAAACAATGGAGAAAGCACAGATGCCAGACTCGGTAGCAAAGTAAGTGTTGAAATTTAACGCTGAACACTAAACCGATTCCCTACCAGATCTTCCGGAAGAGAAGCATGCAGCCATTTGGGAAGCCGAGGGTCAAGGTCGTTTTTATTCCAGGTATCCTGAGAGAGGCTCTCACATGTCAGTTCCTAGTGCTTGACAGAATAATTTCCCTCCTGAGTTAGATGATTCATTGGAAAATGAAGCCCTCCTGTCGAGCCCTTTCAAAAAACGGTCTCCTTTCTTTACTCCCTTAATTGCAGGAAGTGGAAAGAGGGCGATTCAACCCCCATTAGCAACCCAGGGATCAGGCTGCTCAGAAACCTCAGAAATGCATAAGCACCAGCCCTCTTTGCTGCAGTCAAATGGGTCAAAACTTGGAAGAGGAACTGACTTGCTGTGATGGCTGCCCGTCTGACAGCCATGCCTGGCCGCTGAGTCGTAAATCTGACACCTGAGCAATGCTCTATTTTCTAAAACCGGACTTCAGTTTTGTTCTGAAGATGCATGGCATAAATCAATAATGTGTCTACTTTGTAACTTTCTGGAATAAATGCCAGAAAGGCACTGAAGCGGGAAGAATTCTCTGTGGGTTTAACCCCAAGGTGTATAAAATGTTGCAGGTAGTTTGCTAGAAACATGAGGCATTAGAGCAAGAATTTCAACATCCCCACAAGGAAGCTATCAGACAGGCTAGAATGCGGGGCATTCTGTACAACAGTGGTTTCCACAGCAAGTCAAGGGTAGAGGAAAAGCGGGGAGGAGTTTGCTTCAGATTAAAGGAAGACATACCTAACAACCGCTTCTAATGCATGCGCCTTGTTTGCACCCTAATTTGAGCTAATCAAATGTGCAAGGCATTTTTGAGACAATGGGGGACATTTGATAATGGAATGGATTAGTAACAAAGGCTTTTTATTTTCACGAGATGTGAAATGTGACAGTATTTGGCACGTGGTCATGTGAGATGACAGCCCCATGCTTTAAGGATATGCGCACTCCAGTGTGAAGCAGCAGCCTGACGTATCTGGGTTTCATTTCACCAAAGGACTTCTCTTTTATCGAAGGAAAAACACAAGCAAAGAGATGGAGCAAATGTGGCAGAATCTGGCTAACTATTATACCTAGGTGATGGTGATGGGTTTATGGGGGTTCATTATAATGTTCTCTGCACTTCTGTGTATGTTTGAGATGCTGTCATAATATTTTTGTGTGTGTAGATAAGCCTAAGGATGAGAAGCATCGGTCAACTATCGCACGTGGGGAGGGTTGAGAGTGGAGGGCACGGCGGCTTTGCAAGGAAAATAAAAATCGCATGGGCTCTCAGACTTCAAGGAGCTCTGCAGAGATGGCTCCTTACTCTCTGTAAACAGGGAAAAGGGTACCTTTCATCTTGATGGAGAATTCCCCCAGCAGGTTCTCCAGCTCCGCTTCAATGGTGCACATATTCTGCAGAGGGGACAGGAGACAAGCGTGAGAGCTGGCCTTTCACCCAACAGCTCAAAGCACATGACGCTTCAACATCAGTGCAGCCACTGCGTGAACAAGCGTTTACCTGTTAGCTTCACACAGCACAGCCCATGAAACATTCTCGAGAAAATGTTTGATCTGAGTCTAAGCCCACCTTTTAGCGTACAGGAAATTTAGGGCATAGATGAGCAAGTCAGATTACGTCAAAAACAGACAAATTCAGAATGTGGGCTAATCTACAGGAATTGGCATGAATTCTACAAAAAGGCAGTGTCACAGGTGAAAAAGATTTCTAGATAAAGAGACTAGACAAAGATTAATAACCAAATGCAACTTTTTTTTTTTGGAGATGGAGTCTCACTTTGTCACTCAGGCTGGAGTGCAGTGGTGTGATCTCGGCTCACTGCAACCTCTGCCTACTGGGTTCAAGCAATTCTGCCTCAGCCCCTGAGTAGCTGGGATTACACACTCCCACCACCATGCCCAGATAATTTTTTTATTTTTAATAGAGACAGGGTTTCCCCGTGTTGGCCAGGCTGGTCTCGAACTCCTGACCTCAGGTGATCTGCCCGCCTCGGTCTCTCAAAGTGCTGGGATTACAGGTGTGAGCTATGGTCCCAAATGCAACATCTTAACCTTGATTATGTCCTGATTTGAAAGTAATTTAATCAAAAGAGTTGTAAAAGACATTATTGATCCAAATAGGGAAAACTTAAAAATGGACAATATGTTATATAATTCTATAGGATGATGGTCAATTTTCTTGCTTGTAGTAACGGTATGTGGTTATGTGGGAACTGCAGATGTTCCCCAGGTTACTATTAAGAGATCCATGGCTTGATTTAGCCATTATATTACATATCTTATTATACATATACTTCAAAACATGTTGTACGCCATAAATATATACAGTTTTTACTTGCCAATTACAAATAAATTTTAAAAAGATCCAGGTTAAATATCTATAGGGTGAAATGTCATAATTTTTATCACTTGCTGTCAAATGACTTGAGGGGCATGGAGGGGGGATTTGATCGTATGAGAGAGGGAAAGCATATATGGCCACATATTACTGATTGGCAGATCTAGGTAAAGGCCTCTGGTGTTCAATGTACTAGTCTTTCAATCTCTCTATAGGTTTCAAATTCTTCTTAATAAAAATTTGGGCCAAAAGAGCAGAAGAGCTGAATTCTCCTCAAGTAAGTAAGGCAGATTTCCTGCTGCAGTGCCACCGCACCCCCAAAGTAGTTTTCGGGTCTGAGAAGCGTCCTCTCTTTGATGTTGAAGGAACGGGATAGAAGGAGTAACACCATCTGCACATGTGGTTAGAGACACAGCTACCCCAGCCTACTTCCTCAATAGCCGAGGACCTAAATAGAACAATTGCAGTTAGAAGTCAAAAGGGAAAGTGGTGCGGCCAGGCGCCAGCCCTGGGGCCCTTCTGCTGCTTGGCCAGCTCACCATCCTATGCTAAGTTATGTAAGCAGCAGTCTCCACTGGAGCTTGACGCAGGGTGCCAGCTGCAGGCTTGTGGCTCAGTAGGCAGTGTCCCGCAAGGCTAGGGGTTCAAGGGTGCTCTCACTGACAAAAGCATGGCCAGCTTCATTAGTGCAGGCTGGTATTGCTTCCGTGTGAATTCTGTATGCTGAGGACCTCAGCCTAGAGGTTCTGATTCTTCTGTTTCTTTGTTCTCCAAATGAGTGCTCTTAGGGGATGCAAAGAGAATGGCATTGCTTTCTCCCTTATAAGGTTTCAGTACCTGAACTACCTGACAAGGCTGGGGAAAACTTCCTGAAGTCTGAGTTCTGTGTAGCTTGAAAGCTTTGAAAACGAAACCTCAGTATTATAAACCAATTTACTTCCTCAGAATATTGGGCACCTCCATGAAGAAACGCACTACGGTTTCCAGAAATATCAACTATGCTATCATGCCTGTCAGGATTGCTACCAGTAACTCTGAAAAACTCAAGAGCAGCTAGGTTACGACTTGAGGGGACATCAGTGGTCAGAATTTTCTCCTGCCCATACCTACCTCCGGCAGCCACTGAGGAAGACTGCTGCATATGCAAGAGCACCTGAGCCACTTTGATCTCATTGTTAAATCCTCATTTTAAACCCTCATTATAGTAAACTCCCGGCTTTTATGGTTATGTGAGGATATATTTCTTTCCTGTGTTTTGCTTTTTTTTTCTTTTTTGAGATACAGTCTTGATCTGTCACCCAGGCTGGAGTACAGTGGCACCATCTTGGCCAGGTTCAAGCAATTCTCCTGCCTTAGCCTCCTGAGTAGCTGGGATTACACGCGCCCGCTACCACACCTGGCTAATTTCTGTATTTTATTAGAGATGGGGTTTCACCATGGCCAGGCTGGTCTGACCTCAAGTTATGGTTCTATCTTGACCTCCCAAAGTGCTGGGATTACAGGTGTGAGCCACTGCACCTGGCCGTGAGGATGTAAAACCATCTGACGCCGAGTGACATGAGGTACAGAGCCACAGAAGTCCTGGACTTCCTTCTTCTCTAAGGCATTTACATTGCACTCGATGTCTTTGAGTTTGTGAGCAAGGTCACGATGCCATACCCTGGCACTTGACCAAGGTGGCTCTGTCTGAAGTGACCTGCAGATATGCTGGCACAGGCAGCCCCTGCATGCTGCTGGCCCGTTACCTGCATTTGTACTTAAACATCCTCTGTAACTGGAAACGGCTCTCCTGATTTCAGAGATCTGTAGACATGGGGTCTCATGAACTACGGTTGCTTCTGGGCCTGGAAGTTTCAATGTGCAGGTCTGTAAAGTGGGATGGGGGAGGGCAGCAAGAGTCGGATCTTTACTTTCACTAACCTGTAACTGAAGGTGTTTACAGGTATGAGGGTAGAAAAGGAGCCACAGCAGTGTTGGTCACAGCCAAGACTTCGACAGTGATAGAAATCACATATATGTCCATGGCACATCGTTTATTGCAGATAACTTTTTAAAAAGCCATTCATAGTTTTCATTACTTTGACATTTCAGCAGTTGTTGGAGCCACGGCTAGAGCGTATAACTTGCTGTGTTGATAAAGCAGCAGCATGGAACTATGTCACACATGGGACTTTTGAAATATTTTGAAAACTGTATTGATGATACTGAACTATATTTCAATATATTTTCTTCTTTTCAATTCATATGTACTTTATTTTATGCATTTAAAAAACACTATTCTAAGTGGGGTTTGGTGGTTCATGCCTGTAATCCCAGCACTTTGGGAGGCCGAGCTGAGTGGATAACCTGAGGTCAGCAGTTCCAGACCAGCCCGGCCAATATAGAGTGAAACCCCGTCTCTACTAAAAATATAAAAATTAGCTGGGCATGGTGGTGCATGCCTGTAATCCCAGCTACTTGGGAAGCTGAGGCAGGAGAATCACTTGAACATGGGAGGCAGAGGTTGAAGTGAGCCAAGATCACACCACTGCACTCCAGCCTGTGTGACAGAGCAAGATTCCATCTCTCAAAAAATGATAATTTAAAACATTATTCTAAAGGAGGAACTTAGGTAAAGAAGTCCTGCTTTAAGTCATATAAAGAGACAAACTTGGTTCAGACGGGAGGCAACCTGGGAGCGTACACACAAAGGGATCCTACTGACAGTCATCCAAGGTGTCCCTCTGGTCCCAGGCAGATGCTCAGCTCTGGGAATTGTCCAACAGACCCTCTTCAGGCCGATGACTTCATTCATGAAATCTGATCTCTGAACAAAGGCTCTTGGGATAGTGAGGAGTGCTGCTTAAATAATTCAGTCATTTCATCAAAGACATTGGGATTAGGTGACCCCAGGAGGAGTGAAGACCTCTCTACGTCAGATGCTTGGGCCCCAGAGAGTTGGAAACCAGGAAAGCACACTTCTGTTCACAGTTCTTAACCTTGGCTCCTTTATGATAAAAATCTCACAATAAACAAAGATACCGTCGGCAGAGGGTTGCTGGTACCCAACGCTGACATCCAGTATTGGTATCTGAACCACAGGGTCCGTACCACATCCTGGGTTAAGCTGGATTCAGTTGTACACTAGAATGTTGAGAAGTGTATTTAAATGACAACAATCAGGGCAATGTGGCTCATGCATTCATTTTATTTTATTTTAGAAATGCAGCCTCGCACCATCACCCAGGCTGCAGGGCAGTGGCGCGACATGGCTCAGTGTGGCCTCAAACTCCTGGGCTCAAGCAATCCTCATGCCTCAGCCTCCTGAGTAACTAGGACTACAGGTATGTGCCACCACTCCCAGTTTTTTCCTTCATTTTAAGCAATTCCGCCCATTGCCTTTGTTGCATACTTTTAAGGCTAACAGTAAAGCCTGTCTTTAGAGAGGGGAGAATGAGGTTGTGGGTTGCTGTTTGCCTCGTTCTTGGCAATTACCAGCAATTCACACTAGGCCAGGTAGGGCTCAGCAACTGAAGCAGGTTAGCGAGTTATACCTCTGTGTACTCCTTGTAGCTCCGACTGATCTCTGCCAGACTCTCCCGGGCAGCTTTGCTGGCAGGGGATGTTGCAAAGGCTTGCTTCATTTTGCTGGCGCCATCCTGGAGGCGTCGCTGTATACAATAAGCTTCATAGAGTTCATCCACCTGCCAGAATCAAACCAGGAAACAGAAATAAATGTCAGGCTTGAAAGAAATTACAGAGATCTATTATTGTGTGCTTAAGGGACTTTATATTTCTGACCTCTGCAGAGAGAATTCTGTAGAAATACATCCTTTTAGATACAGGCCAATCATTTTTATCTTAGCCACTGTGATACATTCTGTCTCAAAACAGATTTTGCACTAATCCTGTTTTCAAATTACGCAGAAGGGAAACGGCTCTCTTGCACTGTTCGAGGCTGTCGTTGGAATTGTTTAAAATGACTCCTAGGTGACTTTGTGGGTCCATGGGTGGACTGTGTGAGTTAAGAAGTAAGGAAGGTGAGAGCCTTCTGCGTATAGAACCGACACTGAAAGGGTTTATACAGTTTCATACCAAAGCGACAACTGTGTACTATCCTAGGCTAACATCACTTTAAGACGTAGTGTCACAGTACTGGGATATGTAATCCTGATATTTACATATCCGGATTTAGCATTTCATAAAATAACTTGCGGACATTTACTGAAAATAACCTTTGTAAAGTGTTGGTTCAACTGTAAGAAGAAAAAGTTATCATTAAAATTAGAGTAAAACATAATTGTCAAAATGTATCAAACTGAACACTTAAGAACTGTGAACTCTTTTGCTTATAAATTATATGACAATGCAAAAAATACATTGAAAGCAATATAAATGAACTTTTGTTACATATCTACACTTATGCTTCTAAATAATAATCATATACCTTTTTCAAATGACTATTGATTTTATATCGTACAAGCCTGTTAATCAGCTAATTCTTCTAAGGCAGTGATTCTCACTGAACCCAAGGCAATTTTGACCCCCAGGGGTCTACTGGCATCCAGTGGGTAGAGGCGGGGGATGGTGTTAAACATCCTATAATGCAGAGGACAGCTTTCTGCAACAGAGAATTATCCCCAAATGCCAATAGTGCTGGGCTTGAAAAAAAATCTTTTTTTTCCCTTGAGATGGGGTCTTGCTATGTTGCTCAGGCTGTTCTCCAACTCCTGGGCTCAGGTTCTCCTCCTGCCTTAGCCTCCCAAGGAGCTGAGACTACAGGTGCACATCACTGTGCTGAGCTGAAAAGAACCTGTTTTAAAGTTATTCCTAATGATAATTGTCTCTATAAGTCTTGTACTATCTTTAACTGACTGCAGTTAACTACAAGAATTTTCAGGCAGATAACAAACAACAATACCATCAGGCATTGTGAAAAGCAGATAAAAGCTATTGCTTTGGGGAGGCGTACTTACCTAGCACTATTTCAACTTTCATTTCAGTATGAAACTTTGTTCCTTCAAAAAGGAAGCTTAATTATAGATCCAGAAGAAGGTGGAGAGGCGCATACTAGATTTGAGAGTTTAAGTGTCCCCTTTTGTTCTGAAGGCAAACTTGGCTGCTCACTAACAAGGATTACTATAAGCTGGTAGAGGAGTACACTTTTCCATAGCTGCTTTCTCCACACAGATGTCAATGACTCTTAGCTCAGAATGCAAACGTTAAGAGTCTCAAAATTATTCTCTTGATTAAAGGATTCTTTGTTGCTATTTACCTCAACAACGCACTCAACTCTGCCAAGAAGAATGCCCAAACTGAAAAGAATCATGTTTAATCTTCAGGGTCAATGGATTTATCTCTGATTAGGAGGGAGATATAAGACTCAAGGCGTGTGATATCTGCCGATGACATCCTGTGGTTGATGACTGGCATAGAGTGTGGTTTCCATGCTTTAAAGCTAAGCCTTGTCTGGTGAGCTTGTTAAAATGCTGATGCCCAGGCCCCACTCTGAGGTGTTGATTCAGTAGGTTAGGGCTGGACCAGGAATCTGAAATTTTAAATAACCAGCGCAAATTGTTCTGATATGGGGGATCCCCACAAAACTTTTGGAAACCCAAGTGCTAATATCTCTTCCAGTGCAGGTCAGGCTGTTTCACCCATGTGGTCTTCTGGGAAAATGTCCCTGCAACCCTTTCCCCTACCAGTAGGTACGCCAACGTTTCTGAGCTTGTAATCCTTTCAATAAGGACACGGTGCTCACGGGACCATCGGTATAGCCATAATGACTTCATCGATTACTTTGTGTAGCGAGAAAACTTATTCTTTGTTTTCGCTTAAATATGAACCTACCCTAGCCAAATGGAATTAAACTTGAGCATAAACCATACCTGTGTAGTCACCTTAGCAGAAACTCATTTGTAGGCAGCACCATTTGCTCATTAATGAGTCAGCAGTGGCTCATTAAATAAAATGATTAACGGAATCCCTCAATTACATATAATTTGTTCGGCATCTGGATATAAGGTACTGCAAAGAGTATCACCGACCTTTAAAACCCAGTAGGATTGTTGTATCTAACAACCATGGATACAAGATTGGCAAATATACCATTACCTAATACTGATTATTTTCTTGCTGTTGGCCTGAATTAAACAATATGTCAAAACTTGCCTGTCACATAAATACCTTCTCATGGATGTCACTGTTTTATTTATTGAGTTTAGCAGAAGTAGGAGCAATTTCAGATTTGCCTAGGTAGAAAATACCTTTCAAAGCAAGAATGAACGAAGCAGTAGCATATACATGTGTATCCATCCATACAAATCATCCTAGAATTTCAAACGGGAAAGCATTCTTAGGATCATCTAGATCAGATCTGTGCACCTCCCCAGCTCCTGTTCACAGAGCGGGAAGCCAAGGTCCACACAGATAACACAGCCAGTGAGTGTGTGGCAGAGCTGGGAATAGAACCTAGGGCTTCTGACTCTTAGGGAGATCTGCTAAAACCCCCAGGCTCCCCACTTGGAAGAGAGACTGATGGCAACAGACAAACAGGAATTGATAGTGGTGTGACTTAGCTGCCTCGCAACATAAATATTTTCCAGCTGGCACTAATAACGTCTGATAGTTCCCAGAACAAGGGGGTGATGCCGGCCTCACTGGACCACCAGTGAGCTACAGGGTTCAGGGCTGACGTCAGGGACACTGACAAACCAGTGCACATCTATGGGAGAGGGGATAAAATGGCACCCGGAAACCATGCCGTGTGACCAAGGGTGGAAAGAACTGAGGGCCTGAGAGAGATTGAGGGAGCACATAGCCAGTGGCCTTTCGGTAGTTATAAGGCCTTCATGAAGATGGGGTACCAAGTGTTATGTGGAACCCGAGTGGAGAGTTAGGAGGGCATGGAGTTTTCTGCGGGCTAGTTTGATTGACAGTTTCTCTCCAACCACACGACACTGAGGCCGTATGTCCCTATGTCCTCCACTGTGCCTGTTACTTAGCACTTAATATATGTTTGGGGAACTGAGGCAGAGCCAAGACAGTACTGGGCCGTCAGGTCTTCCATTCTTATTGCTCCTCCATCTTAGTGCCCACTTGAGGACTTAACTGCCAGCCAGCTAGGAGTCAACTGGATAAGAAACTCTCCATGCACCAGACACTGTGGTCAGGCCAAGGGGGTACTGGTTAGCAGCACAACTGAAAAGCAGGCTACGAGAACAGGAACTTCGATTACCTTGCTAATGTGAAACTCCAGGCGTCTCATGTATCTTTCAATCGTTTTAATTTGCTGGAATTAAAAGAAGTTTGAAAAAGTACAGTCATTTACAGTTGAACTGATACAGGCTTGTGAGAGTATCTTTATTATATCATACTCAAAAGTGCCGGGAAATCCAATATATTTCCGCTTTCCTCCTGTCTTTGATGCTATTTTAGAGAGTCTCTAATACCAATTTGGAAAGTTTTTTAAGTATCCAATACATGTTCTGAGATGTGAACTTTCGTTACTTATCAGAACCTCTGTGTTTAACATCGAGAAAGGCCAATCCAATGGAAGTCACTAGATTCGGACAGAACAGTATCATATTGGACTATATTTAAATTTCTCCACAATTACGTATTTCATCTTCTAAGACTGGATTTTTTCCCATTCACATTTTAGCGTCTCTGAAATTGGGGTGCATTTTACAGTTGCTACGGGCAGACAGCTGCCTGCACAAGCTCTAAGATAATCAGAGTTGTTCATCTGTTTGAGTTCTAATTATTATTTTACATGTTTAATTCCCTTTAAAATGTCTTCAGAAAGAATATACTGTGCTTCAGCATTGAAAGAAAATTATTGTGCACGTAGAAAGGCATGGAGCAGCATCATATATAAATTTTTTCAAAAAGATAAAATATCTGCATCTTAATAGACCTAACAGAGTTTTCTTGATAACTAAAATACAGACTTTAGATGAAAAGAAAGGACTGTCAGAACTTAACTGGAGCCCTTTATTCTCTTCATGGCACATGAAATCGTAGTGCGTTTTCTAATCAACAGTGACTCAGATCTGATGAAGTAATTGACATTCAGAGACAACACAGGTGAAGGCCTCCAAATGCTTGGGAAGTTCTTACACTTACCGAAACATGACTACCTGGTGGCATTTTACGGAAGTGACCTTAAACCCTTTACTGAATCTGTAGATCACACTGCCTATTCATTATCCTCATTAGACAAAAGTACGCTTTTTCCAGGATTAAAAAACTACCAGTTCTCTAGGATTTTTTTTTTTTTTGAGACGGAGTTTTGCTCTTGTTACCCAGGCTGGAGTGCAATGGCCCGATCTCGGCTCACCGCAACCTCCGCCTCCTGGGTTCAGGCAATTCTCCCGCCTCAGCTTCCCAAGTAGCTGGGATTACAGGCATGCACCACCATGCCCAGCTAATTTTCTGTATCTTTAGT
>CAUYOR010052688.1:0-11609 GCA_963573925.1 Callimico goeldii
AGGGTATAAGGGAAAGATCAAACAACCTACTATCAGTGTAACCTGGGCAACTACGAGACCCTTAAAGAAAAGAACTTTCAACTAGAATTTCATATTCAGCCAAACTAAGCTTCAAAAGCGAAGGAGAAATAAAATCCTTTACAAACAAGCAATTGCTGAGAGATTTTGTCACCACCAGGCCTGCCTTACAAGAGCTCCTGAAAGAAGCACTAAACATAGAAAGGAACAACCACTATGCAGAAACTACCTCAACTAATGGGCAAAACAACCAGCTAGCATCAAAATGGCAGGATTGAATTCACACATAACAATGCTAACCTTAAATGTAAATGGGCTAAATGCCCCAATCAAAAGACACAGATTGGCAAATTGGATAAAAAGTCAAAACTCATCAGCATGCTGTATCCAGGAAACAATCTCATATGCAAGGACACACATAGGCTCAAAATAAAGGGATGGAGGAAGATTTATCAAGCAAACGGAGAGAAAAAAAAAAAAAAAAAACAGGAGTTGCAATACTAGTCTCTGATAAAATAGACTTTAAACCAACAAAGGTCAAAAGAGACAAAGAAGGGCATTACATAATGGTAAAAGAATCAATGAAACCAGAAGAGCTGAGGATTCTAAATATATACACACCCAATACAGGAGCACCCAGATACATAAAGCAAGTTCTTATGACCTACAAAGAGACTTAGACTCCCACACAATAATAATGGGGGACTTCAACACTCCACTGTCAATATTAGATCAATGAGACAGAAAATTAACAAGGATATCTAGGACTTGAAGTCAGATCTGGACCAAGCAGACCTAATAGACATATACAGAACTCTCCACCCCAAATTCACAGAATATACATTCTTCTCAGCACCAGATTGTGCCTACTCTAAAATTGATCACATTATTGGAAGTAAATCACTCCTCAGCAAATGCAAAATATCGAAATCATAACAAACAGTCTCTCAGACCACAGGGCAAGCAAATTAGAACTCAGGATTAAGAAACTAACTCAGAATCACACAACTTCATGGAAATGGAACAACTGGCTCTTGAATGTTGACTGGATAAACAATGAAATGAAGGAAGAAATAAAGATGTTCTTCAAAACCAAGAAAAAAGACACAACATATCAGAATCTCTGGGACACATTTAAAGCAGTGTCTAGAGGAAAATTTATAGTAATAAATGCCCACGTGAGAAGCAAGGAAAGATCTAAAATAGATATCCTATCATCAAAATTGAAAGGCTAGAGGAGCCAGATCAAAAAAACTCAAAAGCTAGCAGAAGACAAGAAATAACTAAGGTCAGAGCAGAACTGAAGGACACAGAGACCCAAAAAAAACCCTTCAAAAAATCAATAAATCCAGGAGCTGGTTTTTTGAAAAGATCAATAAAATAGACCACTAGCCAGATTAACAAAAAGCAAAGAGAGATGAATCAAATAGATGCAAAAAAAATGATAAAAGGGATATCACCACCAATTCCACAGAAATACAAACTACCATCACTACCAACAACTCTATGCACATAAACCAGCAAACCTGGAAGAAATGGATAAATTCCTGGACACCTGCACCCTCCCAAGCCTAAACCAGAAAGAAGCCAAAACTCTGAATAAACCAATAACAAGGGCTGAAGTTGAGGCAAAAGTTAATAGCCTACCAACCAAAAAAAGCCCAGGTCCAGATGGGTTCACAGCTGAATTCTACCAGACATACAAAGAGTAGCTGGTAATACTCCTTCTGAAACTATTCCAAACAATCCAAAAAGAGGGAATCCTTCCCAAATCATTTTATGAGACCAGCATCATCCTGATACCAAAACGCAGCAGAGACTCAACAGAAAAAGAAAACTTCAGGCCACTATCCATGATGAACATAGATGCAAAAATCTTCAATCAAATACCGGTAAACTAACCACAACAGCACATCAAAAAGCTTATCCATCACAATCAAGTAGGCTTCATCCAGGGGATGCAAGGCTGGTTCAACATATGCAAGTCTATAAACGTAATCCACCACATAAACAGAACCAAAGAAAAACCACATGATTATCTCAATGGAGGCAGAGAAGGCCTTCGACAAAAATTCAACAGCCCTTTATGCTAAAAACCCTCAATAAACTAGGTATTGATGGAATGTATCTCAAAATAATAAGCTATTTATAGCAAACTCACAGCCAACATCATACTAAATGGGCAAAACCTGGAAGCATTCCCTCTGAAATCTGGCACTAGACAAGGATGCTCTCTCTCACCACTCCTATTCAATATAGTGTTGAAAGTTCTAGCCAGAGCAATCAGGCAAGAAAAAGAAATAAAAGGTATTCAGTTAGGAAAGGAGGAAGTCAAATTGTCTCTATTTGTAGATGACATGATTGTACATTTAGAAGACCCCATCATCTCAGCCCAAAATCTCTTGAAACAGATAAGCAACTTCAGCAAAGTCTCAGGATACAAAATCAATGTGCAGAAATCACAAGCATTCCTATACAGCAATAACAAACTTAAAGAGAGCCAAATCAAGAACAAACTGCCATTCACAATTGCTACAAAGAGAATAAAATACCTAGGAAAACAACTAACAAAGGATGTAAAGGACCTCTTCAAGGAGAACTACAAACCACTGCTCAAGGAAATAAGAGAGGACACAGAGAGATGGAAAAATATTCCATGCTCATGGTTAGGAAGAATCAATATTGTGAAAATGGCCATACAGCCCAAAGTAATTTATAGATTCAACGCTATCCCCATCAAGTTACCTATGACCCTCTTCACATAACTGGAAAAAATCACCTTAAACTTCATATGGAATCAAAAGAGAGCCTGCAGAGCCAAGACGATTCTAAGCAAAAAGTAAAAAGCTGGCGGCATCATGCTACCTGACATCAAACTATACTACAAGGCTACAGTAATCAAAACAGCATGGTACTGGTACCAAAACAGAGATATAGACCAAGGGTACAGAACAGAGGCCCTGGAGGCAATGCCACACATCTACAACCATCTGATCTTTGACAAACATGACAAAAACAAGCAAGGGGAAGATGATTCCCTGTTTAATAAATGGTGTTGGGAAAACTTACTAGCCATGTGCAGAAAGCAGAAAGTGGACCCCTTCCTAAAACCTTACAGTAAAATTAACTCCATATGGATTAAAGACTTAAACCTAAGACCTAACACCATCAAAACACTAGAATAAAACCTAGCCAAAACCATTCAGGACAAAGGTATAGGCAAGGACTTCATGACTAAAACACCAAAAGCATTGGCAACAAAAGCCAAAATAGATAAATGGGACCTAATTAAACTCCAGAGCTTCTGTACAGAAAAAGAAATAATCATTAGAGTGAACTGGCAACCAACCAAATGGGAAAAAAATTTTTGCAATCTACCCATCTAACAAAGGACTAATAACCAGAATCTACAAAGAACTAAAACAGATTTTCAAGAAAAAAAACAACCTCATTCAAAAGTGGGCAAAGGATATGAACAGACGCTTTTCAAAAGAAGACATTTATGAGGCCAACAAATATATGAAAAAATGCACATCATCACTGGTCATTAGAGAAATGTAAATCAAAACCACATTGAGATACCATCTCACACCAGTTAGAATGGTGATCATTAGAAAATCTGGAGACATCAGAAGCTGGAGAGGATGTGGAGAAATAGGAACACTTTTACACTGTTGGTGGGAGTGTAAAGTAGCTCAACTATTGTGGAAAAGAGTGTGACGATTCCTCAAGGATCTAGAAATAGAAATTCCATTTGACCCAGCAATCTCATTACTGGGTATATATCCAAAGGATTATAAATTGTTCTATTATAAAGACACATGCACACGTATGTTCACTGCGGCACCGTTTACAATAGCAAAGACCTGGAACCAACCCAGATGCCCATCAATGATAGACTGGACTAGGAAAATGTCGCACATATACACCATGGAATACTATGCAGCCATAAAAAATGATGAGTTTGTGTTCTTTGTAGGGACATGGATGAATCTGGAAACCATCATTCTCAGCAAACTGACATAAGAACAGAAAATCAGACACCAAATGTTCTCACTCATGGGGGTGTTGAACAGTGAGAACACATGGACACAGGGAGGGAAGCATCACACACTGGGGTCTGTTGGGGGGAATGGGGAGGGACAGTGGGGGGGGTAGGGAGGTAGGAGAGGGATAACACAGGGAGAAATGCCAGATATAGGGATAGGGGATGGAGGCAGCAACCACATTGCCATGTATATACCTATGTGACAATCCTGCATGTTCTGCACCTGTACCCCAGAACCTAAAGTGCAATAAAATATATATTTTATATATATATATGTGTATCTTTTTATAGAGATATAAATATATATAATATATATCTCTTTTTTTATTAAAAAAAGAGAGAAAAACCAGTAAGCCTTCCTCTGCAAAAGCAATCATGTAAGGCATTAGCCAGTCAGAGTCAGCTAATGCCCTTCCTTTTCCTCGCATGTCTTCCTGGCCTCATCCAACCTGGTCTCCCTGGCTGGTCATGCAATCCTTCCTTGGCATCTCATAGCACTCTCTATCTTCTCCACTTTTCTCACTACGGTGGCTCCTTCTCCCTTAGAGGTCCAACATCCTTTGTGACTTCGATGAAATTTATGAACCCACAACCCCAGAAAAAAAATGTGCATGGGCTCACACACAGCATTTTGCATGTATTTTCATAGGTTCATGTTTTTACCCTCAAGACCTTTAGGTAAAGTAGCACATTTACTGAGCTGCAATCATGAGCTGATGCAGTGACACACCTGTCTTCGACACTCCTGGGGAGGAGGGTTAGAGTCATGAGCGTTCACAACAGACACCCAGCTGAGCACCTGCTCAACACGTGTTTGTTAAGTGACATAATCTTTGAGCTGTCCATAGAGAAGGCTGTCAGCTCCAGGTTATTCAGTGAATGACACAGAGATTATTTCCCTTGCATTCCACAGACAGACTCAGATGTAGAAGCCTTCTGGTTGAAAAGCCCCTAGAGGCATCTAACATGTAAGAAACAGATTGTCTGCCAAAGCAATCATAGCTAACACAGCAAACTGCTCGTGAAGCTTCCTGTGTGCCAGGGTTTTGCTGAGGGCTTTTCATGCATCATCTCAAATGATCCTCACAGTAACTTCATGAGGAGTACTATCATCATTCCCACTTTGCAGACAGTGAGACAGTCTGACAGAGGTGAAGAGTCAGAAAGTCAGTAAGCCAGCTCTCAGCCCGGCTCTGGCTGACCCGAAAGCCACGCGCTTACTCCTCCTCTGCCTTCCACCTGCCCCCGTGCCAGGAAAAGGAGATGCCAAAACATGGACTCACCCAGCCGCCTCTCCTGCCCATAACCTGTGAGTCCAGCTTGCTATCATGTCTGTGGTTCTAAGAGTCAGAAGTCTGATTCTCAAACACAGCACTTCCACTGAGCTCCACGTCTAGTCTGATCTCAGGGAGCCCAGAGCCCAGCAATCTTCCACTTACTTATGCTTCTCTCCTGGTTTTATATCAAGCCCTTCACTTGGCCTAACACGATGCTGCTTTTCTCCCTGAGATGTCCAGACCAGTGCTAAACACTCTGGATTTACTGTGCCCACAGAATAGGAGTTGAACTCACCTTCTCTTTTTTTTTTCCTTAGCTAAAAACAAACGAACAAAAACACATCTATAATGACATAAAGCAAACTGGTTACATACTTCTTAAAATTTCTAAAATATCCACCTTCAGCTAATCTGAACTACTAAGTATGTTATTAGGATAATTCTGATAGTGATAGCTCCCAGCCATTTTTAATAATAGCCCAAGGAAAGCAAGGCAGCTTTATGCCATGAAGTCACAAAGAAATCCTGCAAGACATCATGGTTTCCAGAAGGGACAACCTTCCAGACAGCTGTTTCACTATCCGAAACTGAATTAGGATACAACTCACGTCTTTTGGGGTATGAAAGTCATTTCTTGCTTTTCATGATTTTTCCTAAATCCTTTGACCTCCTCGGATGGCCTTTTAAAAACAGCCACGTCATTTGTTCTCTGGCATGAGCTTTCTGAGTAATTTCCTTTAATATGTCCTAGAGTTAAATATTTTTCTCTGTGCAGTGGTATCAGCTTCTAGGTCACCTCAGTCATATCTCTGAATTCAAACTTTGCTTCCAGAGTGAAATACAAATGCTAAAGGAAATTGACATCCATTTCAAATGTTGATGGTTAGGAAAATATGATCTGTCATTTCTTGAGTACCTGTACTGAAAGGCGCATTACATGTATTACTTCCAATCCTCACAGCAATCTCACTGGAGCCACAGGAGCTTACTGAGGCTGCACAGTTGTAAGTGGTGGAACTGGTTCCAGTATGTAGGCCTCCAGATGGACTGGGTCCCATCTGCCTTCCTGGCCTCTGCTCCGTAAAGATCCCCAGTCACAACTGCTCCCATTCCTTCTAACCCCACCAACCACCTCAGCCTCCTTTTGGGTGATGCCAGGACTTTGGCACAGACTCCGTGGCATGCAGCACAGCATTCAGGCTCCACTGACCTCCAACCGGGCCCTCAGAGGCACAGGCCTATCCAGATGTTTTTGGATTCAGTTCAAGTGCCGCACCAGGGACAGGCACTCTTGCTTCCCAAGGAATTGTGTGTCGGGGGGTAAGAGGAGGACAGGGAACCAAATCATACAGCCTGTGATACCAGGGCGTGCCTCTCCCCTCTCCTTCTAGCCTCGGCTGTGCTGAAAATAGTGGTACAAAACAGTCAATCTGGAAGATGCTCTATGTGATGGAACTACTGACTGCTTTTCGTGGGAAGCCAATGACCAGCCAGGAAATGACTGCTTTGCATCCTTCCCTGCCTCTCTTCTCTTCCCCTCTCTTTTTTTTTCCCTCCTCTAGAATTCTAACCACTCCCATTCAACCCTACTTTGCAACCTCAGAGGCTCTATACAGAAAACTCGAGCTAGGATAACGTTAGAACCAGGATTCCAAAGCCCACGTTTTGTTTGTTCATTTTTCTTTTTTCTGAACCATCCCGCCTCCTGCAGAAATCCATGTCTGCTGAAGTTAACAGTAATCTTTAAAAAGCAAACTTGCATAATGTTGACTATGTGCCAGGCAGTGATCCAGGTGATTTGCATGCATTAACTCAATCTGTCCGTTCAATAGACCCATGAAGTAGCTGCTCTTCTTAGCCCCTTTTCATAGGCAAGGAAACTAAAGGCACAGACAGGCAAGCGACTTGCTCAAGGTCACACAAACGTCTGGTCCAGTTTTGCTATTATTCTGCCTTGACTAACTTGGGCAAAGTCACTTTAGTTGGTGCTCAGCTTCCTCACCTAAAAACTGAAAATTAAAATATCTATTTTACATGAATATGAAGCTGTCTGTGTTTAGGACTTTACAATAGATACATTATAATTTTCAAAATTCCTCTCTCAACATCGCTGAATGTCAGAAAAAACAGCATATTCTAAGTGACCCCACCTAGAAGATAAAAACCTAGCCCAAATACCAACGGCATTTACATGAGGATTCTGAGCCAACATCTAAGAAGAAGATGTATTCCTGCCCCTGTAAATGACAAGGCACATTATAAAGATTTGTATTTGAAGAAAAAACATGGGAAGCTCATTCCTGACTTCAAAGCCTGTCACTAAGTTTATTAGGCGTAAGTCAGAGACTTTGTACAACTCCTGGATTGAGGTAAATCAGTAAAGATCCCAAAGGGAAAATCCTTCTTTATAAAGGAAAGGTAATTAATATTGCTAAAAAACTGTGGTCAGACTTCTAAAATTAACATCCTTGGATGTTAAATAAATACTCAGTGTCTTTATGGCCAAAAATAGATTATTCATACATTTCTTTCTTTCACTTCTCTTCAAAGCAACAGACAAACAACCTCTTAGTGTGAGTTTTGGCAGCACAGAGAGTGTTTTCAATGATATCTCATGCATTTCACCTATGAGAAGCATGGTTCTGGCAAACACACATTGTAATCTCCTCCACACATTCTCCAGTGCTGATTAGCTTTGGAGTTCTGTCATAACTGCTAGTAGACATAGCACAATTTCAATTTTTTTGTCCTCTATAAAATTACTAAATATGTTTGTTGAGGCAGTACCGTACCATGGCAGATATGTGATTTTGAGTCAAGTAACTTGTAATATGACTCTCCTCAGGGTGAAACAAATTATTCAGGTCTTTCTGTGTCTCTGTTTCCTACTGTGTAAATGGAAGTAATACTGCGTGGCTTAGAGCTTGGGCTATACTAGATGCTAAAATAATGTTAGTTGCTCCTATGCCCCTGGTTTTTCTAAGAGCTATCAGTAAGATCTCTGCCCAAAGTCCATCTAAATGATTTCCTACCTGAATCATTTCCCCACCAAGCATAGGAACCAGCAGTAAGAACGGGATCTGGGACTGGTCTGATGTTGTCCACTGCAGAAAACACTGCTGCAAACTTCTGACAACTAAACGGATCAGGCTAATACATATGCCCCCTTTCTACTGAAAACACAGAATTGCTAGGTACATTGTAATTGTTTTAAGAAAAGATTTATTCAAAGTTAACAGCAGTGGCAGCAGCAAGAAAAACAATAATGAAGGACAAACCTACAGCGTCTAAGAATGAAGAAACTCAAGTCTGATGGGCACACTGGAACTGAAGCTGTGGGCCCAGCCAGTTATGGATCTTAGGTGAGCATCTGAGATTACAGTTCTCTTCCCGCACATAAATTGTAGGAGATAAGATCCCAGAACCATGGGAGGCAGCAGCCTGGAAGTGACGGTCTTACAAAAAACCCAGAGCTTCAAAGAGCTAAACTATCTATTTAAAAGGGATTAAGTCACCATATTCAGCATCCCTGGGAAGAAAACACATGGAACTGTGGTGACTACAAAATGAAAAACTGTATAAAAATTATCCCAGATCACAATGTCTAGCTTTATAGACAAATTACAAATTTATTACAAAGTAACAGAGGTGTTGCTTTTATTAGATTAACCATCCCACAGATAACAACTACACATTTTAGACAAAATATTTTTTTAAATACTGCTTGAAGAACAACCAAAATCTAGCAGAAACTGGAAGAAAATCTACATTTGGAAAAAAGAAACAGCATTGTTTTTGTCTAAGGGCTGGTCCCAGATCGTGTCAATTTGAACGACTGAAACTGGGACAGAAAGTCCATAGATTTCTGGCTTGAAGAACCGAAGAACAGACTTCACAGCAATCATAGCAGCTGAAAAGTGAGGCCAGAAATCCTAGAAAAAAGAGAGCCAGAGAGGGGGAGAGAACCCCAGATTTTGCATAGGCTGATGCTTGAACTATGCAGGCGTGGGATACGTTCTGAAGCAACTCAGCCAGTAGTACTAAATTGATTTAACAGATATTTCTGCTGCTGCCCACCACAGTACAGATGGGGTTTGGAGTTTGAGTCAAGGCAAGTTAAATGGGTGTAAAACTAAACTAAGCAAAAAATCCCAGCTCTGGAAAGAAGTATAATGGAATCCAGAGTCTCTACAACATGTCAGTCACGATGTCGCCTCAAACTATGACACATAGAAGAAACAGAAAGATGTGACTCATTGTGAAGAGCAGAGGCTCTCCATGGACACCAATCCTGACAGGTTGAAATCAGCTGAGAAGGATTATTTAAGGCAACCATTATAACGATGCTCAAAGATGTAAAGCAAAATATGGTTTTGGTGAACGAGTAAGTAGAAAAAATCTCACAAGAGAAAAGAAAATGTCACAGGATGGGCTTAACAGCAGAATAGCAATGACAGGAGAAAGGGTCCGTGACTCTGAAGACAGAACAACAGAACTTATCCAGTCTCAAGGACAGAAAGAGGGGAGAAAAGATTTTAAAAAATGCACAGAGCCTCAGTATTGTATATGATAATATTTTAAAAATCTAACAAGCATGTAATTTGAATCCAAGAAGGATAGAGAGAAAATGGGGTAGAAAAAGAAATGTTTGAAGAAATAATGATTTTTTTAAATCATTAAATTTGGTGAAAGAAATAGATTTGCAGGTTGAAGAAGTTCAGTGAATCCCAGGCAAGGATTAAATACAAAGAAAATTATACCTAGGTACATTAAGTCAAGCTACAGCCATGTAAAGAAAAAAAAATTTCCAAAGCGGCCAGAGGAAAAAAACCTGTGTTCAGGAGAACCAGACTAATGACTATGAACTTCTCATTAGAAATCATAAATGGAGGCCATAAGACTGAAATAACATCCTCACGCTCAATAAACATGGTACTGAATGAGTAAATACAGGCTGTTTTTCCTCAAGGGATTTGAATGAGTAAATAAAGGTTGTTTTTCCTCAAAGGAAATCTACTAATTCAAAATCCCAAGAATTTCTCATAGAACCAATAAGTAGATAAGACTTGCCCTATAATTATTAGAAACCTGAAAAAATAAAATTGTACATTATTGGCACAGAAATAGATGAACTGAACCAAATAAGGATCCCCAAACCTATTCAAATATGAGTTCTTGGCATATGACAAAAGTGGAATGAAAAAAAATAGAGAAAAATAAAGTCTTGAATAAATGATGCTGAGACTACTGGCAATTCAGGGAAATATAAAATAAAATTAGTTCTCTACCTCAGACCTTGAATACAAATAGTTTCCACATTATAGTCCTAAATGTGAACAACAAGCATTTTTAGGATTAAAGACCTAAACATGAACTACAAAAATTTCAACATTTGAAATAAAATACAGAAGAATGTTCTAAAGACCTTAGAGTCGGGAAGGAATAAAAAGCACAAACCACAGAGGAAAAGCTTATAAATTCAACTACTCTAAAGTTGAAAATGTCCATTGAACAAATGGGAAAATTACACACACACAACAATCTTTTAAGAAGCCTAGATTGGGAGAAGACATAAGTAGTATGTTTAAAGAACTCACATAAATACATAAGAGAAATATAAAAAATACAAAGAACAGGGCCAGCAGCATATACAGGCAATCCACAGGAGATCAGTTCTAAATTGTCAATAAAACTTTAAGCATGCTCAACCTGCCCAGTCATCAGGGAAGTGATACTGAAACAATGAGATACCATTTTATATTCATTGGATTGGTACAATTTTTGCAAGTCTAAAATCACGATGTATTCATAAGGAAATGGAACTCGCATACACTGCTAGTAGGGGTGTGAATTAAAGTAACCTTTTAGAAAGTAATTTCATGATATCTATATCACAATATCTAGTAAATTTGAAGATGATAGAACCTACTACCCAGAAATTCTTCCCATAAGTATGTCCACAAAAATATACCCCCATGGTATAAGGGGACATATATTCAAATGGGCACTAAACATTATTCACAATAAAGAAAATTAGGCAACTGAAAATATCCACCTATCAGAGAATAGGTAAATGAATGTGTTTTGTTTGTTTGTTTGTTTTGTTTTTGAGACGGAGTTTCGCTCTTGTTACCCAGGCTGGAGTGCAATGGCGCGATTCTCGGCTCACCGCAACCTCCGCCTCCTGGGTTCAGGCAATTCTCCCGCCTCAGCTTCCCAAGTAGCTGGGATTACAGGCACGCGCCACCGTGCCCAGCTAATTTTTT